>CACRXP010000052.1:594585-614089 GCA_902702965.1 Spirometra erinaceieuropaei | reverse complement strand
ATCGGCAGCAGCCGCGAACCTTTCCGCCGCCTGGGGTAGCGGCGGACCTCCACTCTTACGAACGTCGAACTACCGCAATGGTAGTCGTCATCGCCGTAGTAGGCTTTCACCAGTACGTCAAGTAGCCTTAGTTTTTGCTAAGAGAATGTCTTAATTGACGAGGCCAAACGCTGCAACCAGCCGTAATAACAAAACAAAACAACGGCAAGGACACTTAACGGAAAACAAATGAGTTCTGCTTTTTTATAATAGTTCACACTATGAATGCTTAGTGACTTGTTCGCGGAGCATGATACGTGTTTCCGCATGAGTCTGTCAAATGCTTTTGTCTGTGGAGTTGAAACGCCACTAAAACGGCAATTATGTGGAGATTTTAATCAGATTATCAGGTGGTCCACTCCAGCAACTGTTGACGCTTTGCGTAACCAAGTCCTCTGCAGAGTTTGTATTCACACGAGGCTTGAGTTGCCCACATGGGTGTTCTCGGAATATTTTGGGCCTTGCTGAATGTAAATGACAAATTCGGATCCAACTCATCTACCCCATGATTTGGTTCGATTAAATTACTATGAAGACGCTTGAGTTATAGCCTGGAGGAGGCTCTGAATCTTTGGATGGCCAGAGTAAAGTGACTGGTGACGCAACGAAATATAAATCCAGCTTTGTTTGTCCTAGAATTTTTCTAGAAATGTTCATGTCATACATGAGTGAGCCTAACTAGGCCTGTGGGCAGTTTCAAGAGTCTGACTGAACAGAGTTCTCTAACGAGCGACGGATTTTTGTCCTGTAGTTGTGGAAACCGCGTGTACGCTTGCGGAAGCCTTCAGGGATTGCGACGATAGTGATCTCTCGGTCTGAAGGAAATAAGTTTTATGGGGTACACTTCTATCCACACAGCGTACATAGTTCTGGTTCCGAGTATAGATGCGAAATGCAGACAAGAAGGTGGGATTCCGGCGATATGATGTCCCTGTGTGATTATTATGTTTTATTTGGATGGATAGAAAGGTCCATGTATGGCACTTGCAAGCAGAGGCTTCATTTTAGGTCATCCACCGCCTTCACCGTCGTCTCCACTCGCCTTGACCTTGGGACACGATGGGGGTGGTAGGAGGATGTAGTGGACAGCCATAATGGCAAAGTCACGCCTCTGGCTAGCGCCTGCACCTACGCCCTAGCGACAGCCTGCTATGGCACGCACGTCTGCCCGACTTCGATTTGTCTCGTTTCAATTCACTGTCTGCACCACGCATCTCGTCGATTCTCTGCCTGCACCATGCGAGCCTTTCACTATCCTCGCGTGGGCTCTGAGCCAATCAACGCAACTCCTCTCGCTGATTGATTACACAGTCTAGACCACTGCGTAAACAATCTGTCACGACACTTTTGAAGCTGCGACCTTCAGCGACATACGGCTCATCGCTCTCGCGGACGCCGCCTCCGCGGCGTCGGACGCATCCTCGTCCGGTTGCCAACTTTCCTTCACTATTCTGTACAGAATAAATAACTCATCTTCTTCAACCCAACTGGCGTCCCGCTTCTAACATCTTGGGATATGTCCTGAAGTTGCGGCGCACTGAGCATACACCGTCACCGCTTAGCCGCTACAAGGGGATGAGATCCCTGCTAGGCAAGTCCGACATTCACAGGCGTCAACGCTCCCCGCTGCTCAAAAAGGAAGGTCATGCAGCGGTGACTTGCGTGTGAATTAGTTTGTAATGAAACAGACTTGCGTGATATCGACAGCATCCTTTCCTCTCATGCCAACCGCAGTGCTCCGGTGGCAAGGCAGAGTCTAGGTGACCGGGTGGTGGCGGTTGACGCGGTGGTTCACATATCTACGCAGCCCGCCTACGCGTGCCACGCGGACGACCTGCATTTCGCCTCCGATGCAGGCGACCAAATCCAATTATCCCAATTATCTACTACTCTCTAGGGCTGCGAGTATTCTTGATCGAGCTCGATAACTTGACTCTAGATAGGAAAGTTGTTTGTTCATATAGCGTCGGGGTCACCACTTGAGGGGGTGCGATAGTTGTAGTGGACAGCCATAAGGGCTACGTCACGCCTCTCGCTAACGCCTGCACCCACGTTCTAGTGACAGCCTGCTATGGCACGCACGTCTGCCCGGCTTCGATCTGTCTCGTTGCAATTCACTGTCTGCACCACGCGAGGCTTGTCACTACCCTCGCATAGGCTCGGAGCCAATCAACGCAACTCCTATCGCTGATTGGTAAGACAGGCGGGAACAGTCCAGAACAATAGAATAAACAATCTGCAACTACACTTTTGCAGAAGCGACATTCGGCGACACAGGGCTCGTCACTCTCGCGGACGCACACTCATCCGGTTGCCAACTTTCCCCTTCACTATTCTGTACAGAATAAAGTGTCCTAACCAAATGGCGTCCTGCTTCTCACAACTTGGGATATGGCCTGAAGTTGTGGCGTACTGAGCGCACACCATCACGGCTTACTCGTTACATAGTCAATAACACGAGGTTCCCCAAATCGAAAGTTAAGGAAGACACGGACCGTTGGACAACCTTCATTGTCAAGCATAGGTAGGCGGACGCGCCGGTGATCCCGGTCATGAATCGATCAGTATACGCGCACAAACCTCACCCCTCCAGCCCCCAAGACTCACACAATCAGGAAGGCGGAATTTTCGATGTACGATAGTCAACAACCTGGGTTCTCCCAAATCAAAGTGCAGGGCAGACAGTCAAACGGACAAGCCTTTACCGAGACGGAGGACGTACAGACAGCACCGCAAGCAGCTGCGCCTAGCGTTTTCATCAGGCAAATGCATGCCCCGAACTTCGTCTGACTGCGGCCAATCGATGAAGAGAGAAATATCGATCGGCGCCATGGCATCGCGAGCCGGAGGTCGAGCCACGCGCGTTTGGCGGACCGACGGCGACACGGGCAAGCGGCGACCCTGAGGACCGTGAAAGGGGACAACTGCAGACCCCCTGGACACACGACTGCTGCCCGGGGTTAACGCTTATACTGTTTTCTTACTTAAACTGTTTGTCGCGTTGTTTTCGTTGCACCTCCGACGAAGGATTCGTGGAAAAAACGGACAGTTCAAACCAATAATCGCCTTGACCGGGACTTGACCTCTTTCCGTCGTCCTCACCAAATCAGACTTATAGAAAGTGCACTCCTCACGAGTTCTTGAGGGCTGGAACTCCCTGTACCATAAACTTCAATTATTCCGATTGCTTCCCACGTCGTCAAGTCTTTTTGACGCCTTCTTCAGACTGTTATATCAGCTGCCTCCCATTATGATTTCCAAGCATGTTAGAAACATGAAACATAGACTTGGTTTAGTAACCCTTGCCTGCTGAAAGTCAGGACGGTACCACATGGTCATCCATCACCCATCATCGGTGAGCGCCCGTCTACCATTTCCTGACTTATAATGCAGTGGATTATTTACGTGTACAAAGATGGGAGGCTTACTCTAGAAAACAAGTTTTCAGTTACCCTACTCCGAGCGCCTGTCGCGACGCTGGGTCTCTCAGACGTGTCTGAACGTGCGCGTCAGGACTGTCTGGCGTTCGCCCACTCAGCTTTCCAGCTGGCCAATCAGATTCAAGGCCGAGTCGGACGTGGCCTGGCCAAAGACGCGTTGGCGCATTCCATGACCCGCATTTGGGACGCCGCTTTCCGGCGTCGGAGGCAGGCGACTTTTCCGGTCCTATGTCCGCCGTTGAGCTCATTAGCCCCCAGTGCGTAAGTGCGACTTCGCTCTGCCTCAGTTAGTGTCCGCCAGACAATCAGAGAAGGAGTGGTGTTGACTGGCTTCGAGCTCTCGTGAGGCTAGCGACAAGCCACGCGCGGTCCCAGCAGCGGGTCGACAGGGGCGTGAGGCGGACAGGAACGTAGCATGACAAAGCGACGGAGAGCGAGGAGGCGCGAACTGCCACAGTACCCCGGCTCGACCGTAGGCAGCGGGTAGCGACGTTGAAGAAAATGTTCATGTCTAAAAAACATGAGTAATCAAACGGTCAAGAAAATGAACATGACGTCCACTACGGGTGATGCATACAGGGAGCACACGGGAAGAGTATGTCTTGCAGCTACAGTGTTGGAGGTTGATGAGAAGGTACTTGCAATTTGGAATAGCGAACATGAGGAAAGAGGAGGTATACGGGACAGAGGGATAGAGGGTCGGGAAGGTGGAGCAGGCGGTAGAGTGTCACAGGGCTCATCCGGAGGAGTGTCCGGAACAGCAGTTCTGAGAAGGTCAAAGCTGACGATCTCCTCGCGAGTTCCGCACTGGATGGGGAAAGACTTCGTTCCACGGAAGATAACCCTGAAGGGGCCGCCGTATGGTGCTTCCAGTGGCCGGCGGACTCGATTAAATCGGAGAAAGACGTAAGAGCATGTCGCCAAGTCTTTTTCGAGGTGAGACTCGGAGACGGGCGGCCTAGGCGTAATCGGGGAAAGTGTCCACATGAATTGCCGTAGACGGGGCATCAAGTTGGTAGGATCTATCGCAGAAGCCTAGGCCAAAACCGAGACCCTGGCTACTACAACCTTCAGGCCCGGTCCCTAACGGAAAGAGAAGTGGAAAATCAGTTGGAAGGATTTTATATTCTGTGCAGAACAACTGGAGAATGAATTGGAAGGAGTTGACAGCCAGAGAAAAGTGTCTCCGACGCCAGGCGAGTGGCGCCCTGAGTGTGAGTACGGGAATGCGTCAACGCGTCTTTAGCCAGGGCACGTCTGACTCGACCTTGAATCTAATTGGCCAATTGGAAAGCTGAGTGGGCGAACGCCAGACAGCCTTGGTGCACACTTGTAAACACTTGCGAGATGCACAGCGTTGAGACGGACGCTCGGGATAGGGCCACTACAAGTTTTGCCTTCCCAGACCGAAGTTCGGGCGGAAAATCCGAAAGAAGGAAGAATTGTTTGATTGAGCGAACACGAAACGTATAACTGGCATTGTTATCGGCAACGACTTGCAGGAAGGGGCCAGGATAACGGGGGGCCGCTGCAGAAATTCGGCGGTGGAGTTGTTGAGCTGAGCATTGTATGCTGTACTGGTATTTGTGGGATCAAGTGAGAAGAGATACCGCTGGTAGCGGACGAATTTGGAAAGTCGATAATGGGAAGCAAGCCTGAATTCTGGCACTGGCTGCGGGACTGTTCTGCTGGATGGGATCGGGATCATGACCTCGATCCGATGAGCTGAGTTTGCTTGATGGCATCCGGCCCGCTCTACGACGGGATGTTGGTAACTGAATTCTCCGCATCATGGTCACATCAAGTGACGCAGGAAAATTGAGTTGAAGTTAAGAGGAGAATTCTTGATGACCGTGCGGTTGCGTGTTCAGATCACGTCGAGTTCATCAGTTTGTGGTATTTAAGCAGTGAGAGTGTTCTCAGAACGCCACAATAAGCACAGACTAGTCCCGCTTTAGAGGAGACGAGGAAAGACACTAGTATGAGTACTATATTCTGTACAAAAGCCTGATAACAATCAGGACGACCGACCTGGGGCCTGCTGTTGGCCTGAAGTAAATGGTAATGTTCTCACGAACTAAAGAGTTTTATCTCACGAGCCCCTAGCCTTAAAAACAGTAAGTAAAATTGAGCAGTGAATAATATAGAGATTTTGAACGTTAAGTAACCTGACATCAGAGCGCGACAGCAAAGCAGGCCAGTAAGGCGGGTTGTACAGGTGTGTTATTTTTCGTCACATTCAAACAAGCAATCCGAGCAATGAAAATGGAACTAAATTGTCAAAGGCAAATTAGTCCGGTACCTCACCACAGGCCCGCGCACGTCCGTGCATCCGAGTCACGTGGGCATGAGAAAATAATCGTCACGTGGGAGTCAGTCGGTGTCAGCCTGGTCAATTTAGTGGGTCGTAGCGGAGTTCGTGGGCGCATGTAACTGGCTATCCTTGGGACTGCATGTGCTCACATTCTTGCGACCGGGCGTCGTGATCACATGACTTCTAGCAAAGCATGGATGCCCGAGGCAGAAGGCTCAAGGGTGCTGCACATTCAATAATGCTACCGCCTTTTCTTACTCCAAACATAAAAGTCACAACATGTCACTTCGAATGTCGTTGCTAACCGTGTGCTCCACTGTAAAATGAGAGCAAGGACAGTGAGTTGCGAGTGAATTAGCTCAAAGTGTTTGCAGACTTGCACAGCATCTGCTGCACTCTCTGCTTCCCGCTCCCAGGTCCGATCCTATGACAAAGTCAATAGGACCGGAGGCGGGAGAGGGCGCGGGTGGCCGGCGCGACAAAAACCCGTGCCTAAGCGTACCATCACACCCCCTTGATCCACAACGTACGCTGACCAGGATTTTACACCAAGAAAGAGGGAGAGGGAGAAGACGGCTCGGATCCCGAGACGCGGCGTGAGCTTGCAACCAAGTGCGCCGCCGCACCCCCAATGTTGACATTCGTAATGCGTGTGCAGCCCAATAGCGCCTGCCGGACCCCGAGCTAGCCCCCGTGTTGGTCCGAAACACCTTATCGTTTCGAAAAGACTAATTAAAAATGGTCGTTAAACTAATCATAATGCGACATAATTCTATAATAATTCAGTTACCTCAGGATGCCGGCTTTCGAAAAAACTTCTTTCCGGTTGCATGCAAAAAATATACTCTGCAAAACGTGACTACTTAAGTAGCATGAAGTTTTCTCATTGATTTTCGATGCCCTTAAAAATTCAATTGTATTTCATGGAAAGCATGCATAAAAATATACATTCTTTTACTCATTCGGTAGAAAATGACGTCTTCTTCTAAATTTATACTGAAAGAAAGGGTATAGATCAGTTTTTAAAAAGATCCTAATTATGACATTTTTTAAGACCGTGAAATGCCAGTTCACACAACATCGTGTCTCTGCAGTTACTAATGTGGTGTCTTCAGTTTACAATATGGCTCACATCTACTGCTGAATTTTATAAACCCCATACGGTCTCCTCTGAATACCGTAAATAAATTCATGGTTTTCCGTACGCGGAAAATATACGGCTTGTAGTTTGGGAATCCCGAATCCAAATTTAACGGCAGGCCGTGTTCAAATTTATTAGCGAGTTGGAAGAGTTCTTAAAAACTGGATTACACTCTTCTTTCGAGTATAAAATTGTTAGAAGACGCAATTTTCTACCGAATGAGCAAAAGAATAAATATTTGTATGCATGTTTTCCCTGAAATACAATTGAGTTTTTAAGGACATCGAAAATCGATGAAAAAATACATGCTACGTAAGTAGTCATTTTTTTTCAGAGTATTGATTTTGCATGCGGCTAGAAAGAAGTTCGTTCGAAAGCCGGCATCGTGAGGTAAATGAATTATTATAGAATTATGTCGCAGGCTGACCAGTTTTACAACCCTACTTAATTAATCTTTTCGAAACGAAAACGTATTTCGGAATTTCGGTTGACATTTCATGAGTTAGCCCACCTACTGTGAGGTTGCGGTTGCTCTCTATCATGACCGTCAGCGACACCGCCTACACAGGCCGCCTCCGATCCGCTCAACGCACGTGGCTTAACCTCCGCCTTGCGACCCCATGACGTCGATCGATATTTGTCTCATCATCGACTGGCCGCAGCCAGACGAAGTCAGGATGCACCCCCTTCTGCTGACTCTTGCCTGGTGAGAACGTCAAGTGAAACCGCTCGCACTGCTGCCCGTACGCTCTCTGTCTCGCTAAAAGCTTGTCCGTTTAACTGTCTTCCCCGCATTCAAGTTGTCGACCATCTCCCCTTCCACAAGGTTTTCAATATCGATACTGGCGGATGTCTCATGAGGTTCAGACAGTAATACACCTGTGTCAATGGAAGAGGTGAATTAAGAGGTAGATACGTTAGTCTGAAAATTGAAGCAACGCATGTAGACGTGTTGTTGGCCAGCTTTGTCGTCAACACTACCACAGTAGACGTGAACCTCGGCGGGTAATTCTAGTGGTGTTCAAAATTACGGAACTCGCGACCTGTGAGCGATCGGTGAGCGCCCCCTTTCATTGTATATTCCCGATCGAAAACTAACAGGGCAACGGGCTCGTGGCTCAGTGGTCAGAGGCGTGGACTTCTAAATAACAGGTCGCGAGTTCGATCCTCGGGCGTTCCACACTTCGACCTTGGGTATGACTGGCTGACGACGACTAATAAGCCAGAAATGACCATTCCAGTCTTCCTTGTCTTTGTCGATAGTAGCATACTGCCTATATCATGCGCCGCTGTGCGGCTGCTGGTTGGGCTCGAGAGAGAGCCTGTAAGGCACAACGCAACGAGTGAGTTCCGTAAGAACAATCGGTGAGCGCCCCCCGGCCTCACTGTCTTCTATGCCAAAGTCGCAGGTTCCTCATGATGTCTGCGTAAGATGAAGAGAGTAGCAAGTACTTCAGATTCTACAAAACTTTGCATTAATGGTTATGCACTCCTGTACTAAATGGTTTGAAAAATCTGTTTTTTTTTATTGAAACGCCTAGACGAATTGGATGATACCTAGTGTTGTTTCTTGGTCACGCTGCCGAACATTCAGATGTGAGATTGATTGAAGCATAGAACTCACGACGAATTTTATCCTACCAATTGTACATCATGTGAACAGCCTGCTGACTAAGATATTTTTGCCGTCGTAAAAAGTACTACAATTATTTAAGCTCGAAAGATGCACTTTTGTTTTCCGAGCCTCCAGATGAAAGTAGAAATAAAGAAGGAATTTGCTGATGGGCTTCGAAAAAGCGTTGTTGGCGTAATGTGGGAAATCATACCGTCCGCTTTATGCTTCACGGTTTTGCAGAAGCGCACGCTAGAACGTCGCTGTTTCGCTAGATCTGAGCTAGGAATTAACATTCTTAGTATGAGTTAAGAGAGGAAATGGGAGACGGGCAATCTGTCTTTTGTGTAAAAGCTGCACAGAAAACTACGCAGGATATTGAGGAACTTATTCAAAGTAATGATGGAATCGATCCGTTCTGGAGGACACCAACCGCGTCCCTGAGGGAACCGTGATTGGTTCTGATGGCGTTGATGACAATAGTCATGGAGAGTAATCTTCTGCTTCCCCATTTTTTCCATTTGTCGGATGGGATGATTTACATCAACGCATTTACTCTCCGGGTGGAGTACCGTTTCTTCTAGATGTGAAGGTTTTACCAGGTTTTAGGAAATATCAATTTCGCCATATTAGAGCCTCAAACCTGCGTTCTCCTCCATCAAGACGGTGGCCGGCAACAACATTCAACGATCACACCTGAAGGTATGGCGCGAGACCTTTTTCTCAACTAAACATTGAATCCGGCTTGTTCCCCTGTTTCAGGAGATTTGAAGTAGTGTATACTGTAGACCTCTTGGCGTCTCATGAAAGCTGAGGACTTGTCTCAACAAGAAGTCGCATAGGTAAGATGTGGTTTGGTGGCCCCACCTGATGGACACAGTACTGTTGGGGTTGGGATTGAAAGTTAGGGTTAGGGGTTATGGTTAGGGGCAATGGCTAGGGGTTAGGGTTAGGAGTTAGGATTAAGAGTTAGTGTCCAGGATTTGGGGTTATAGTTAGGGGTTAGGGCAACTATTTCTCAACCATCCAGAGTACAACCGCGCATTCCCAATAACTTTTCTTTTGCACACAGCTACTTGACCTCGTCGCCTGTGCGTTCCCCGGCCCCGCCTGTAAAAACCCCTATAACCACCGGTCCCGTATTACAGGTGACTGGGGTTTGTTTACTTCAGGTGGGACTTCATAAACGCATCCGACCGTCACATAAACCGAGTATTGTTTCCACTCACTTCAATAGCAAATTCCACCGCGTCGTTGGTAAAACCTCCGGTTTTTATTAGATGCCGGACATTTGTCCCCGTAGTGGGTGACGCAGACAACCTTTACGGTGTAGCCACCTCCTGTACGGGACAGGACGCACAAGCAGCGCGTGTTCGTCGTGCACGCGTACCGGGAACATGGAGCGCAGGGGGAGGGGGGGAGGAGGCTGGTGTACAGGCCGTAATGGACGCGCCTGATGTAGGCGCAGGCAACGCCTGCTGCCAGCGCTACTGCCCAGGGCCATGTCCTCCGGTCGCGTCAGTATCGATTACGTGCAGAGTGGACGCACACCGTCACGATTCAGTCAGCTACTCCCTTCCTGCCAATAAGAGGCTTGATTAGGAATTCTACAAAGGATGTGGACGGCGAAAGAAGGCAGGCCTCTCCTCCTCCTCCTCCTCCTCCTCCTCCTCCTCCTCCTCCTCCTCCTCCTCCTTCTTCTTCTTCTTCTTCTTCTTCTTCTTCTTTCCCTCCTCCTGCTTTGTGGCTGAAACAAACTGTTCGACTTGCTGAATTAGATAGTCAGGTGTGGTCGGAAGAAGACATACGCCGCGTTGCCCAGATGTGAAGAAACCAAGGTCGCCGAAAAGGGTTCATTGTTGGTGACTGCAGGAGCTGTAGAGCAGAAATTACCCAGGTAGAGAAGATAAAAATGTAGACTGTGGTAAAAAAACATGTCGGACCTACGACTACCGGACGTCTTCCTCTGTCGGACACGATAATACGAACACCTCTGAACAGTAGGTGACCTCGCGCCAAATTCTAGAAGGTACCTACTCCTCGGGTCTAGTAATACCCTTAGTCCTAAGCCTCCTAGTCCTAACCCTAATACCATTCTGCTTATTCATAGATATTTTGGCATATTTTGCATAATTCATATTGACCCAACTGTGAAAAACTCGGCGCCTCGGTGGGATTCGAACCCACGCAGTAAGGAGAAGGCTTTACTACAACCAACGCTCTAACCACTCGAGCTACGAAGTCCTGCCGGACGACGCGAGTTTAATAACATTTGGGTCAAGTTACCCGCCCAACCTACTGCAACGTCTGGAATCCACCAAATCTGATACAGCAAGATGACTGTCCAAGCAGGATTTCCTAAGTTATTCACCTGGCGTCGTCCGGCGGGGCCTCGTTGCTCAAGTGGTTAGAGCGTTGGCTGTAGTAAAGCCTTCTCCTTACTGCCAGGGTTCGAATCCCACCTAGGCGCCGAGTTTTTCCCTGTTAAGTCAATATGAATTATTCATAATCTACCAAAATATATATGAATTACATGAGCCTGGTAGTCATCTGGTGGATTCTAGGTGAAGTACTTAGGAAATCCTGCTTGGACAGTCAACTTGCAGTATCACATTTGGTGGATTCCAGAAGTTGTATTAGGTTGGGCGGGTAACTTGGCCCAAATGTGATTAAACTCGCGTCGTTCGGCGGGGCGTCGTAGATCAAGTGGTAAGAGCGTTGACTGTACTAAAGCCTCCCACTTACTGCGTGGGTTCGAATCCCACGGAGGCGCCGAGTTTTTCACAGTTGTGTCAATATGAAGCATTCTGCCTATATGATGCGCCGGTGTGCGGCCGGTGGTTGGGGTTGCGAGAGAGAGAGAGAGCTCGTAAGACACAACGGAACGAGTGAGTTCCGTAAGAACGATCGATGAGCGCCCTTCTACCATTGTATATTCCCGATCGCAACCGACAAGACAACGAGCCTGTGGCTCAGTGTTTAGGGGCGTTGGACTTCTACAGAACAGGTCGCGAGATCGAGCCCCAGATGTTCCTTACTTTGAGGTTGGATATAACTGGCTGACGACGGCTAATAAGCCGGAAATGGCCATTCCAGTCTCCCTTGTCTTTGTCAGTAATACCATTATGCTTAACCCTAACGCTATCCCGCATAACCTTAACCCTAACCGCTGCAATTCATGGCAAATCCACATATAATGCGGGAGGTTATTATTCCCGTGCCCCACTATCCTCCACAATAAATATAACGGGAGTTAGCAGCGATTTTGGAACGCGAGGGGGATACCTAGTATGTCCTTATGGGAAGGGCATCGGTGCTGCTTTAATGCCCAGTGCCGGCATCACTGCGAAGCCTAACGTATTTCAACACCCACGACGAGTCATTAATGGACCCACTCGAACGGCGGCCAATAGTAGCCACTTTGCAGCAACTTGCATTATTATTATTGGCATTACCGACAAAGACAAAGGAGACTGGAATGGCCATTTTTGGCTTATTAGCCGTCATCAGCCAGTCATACCTAACCCCGAACTGTGGAACACCCGAGGCTCGATCTAGCGACCTGCTAGTTAGAAGTCCACGCCTCTAACCGCTGGGCGACGAACCCGTTGCCCTGTCGGTTTCGATCGGGAATATATAATGGTAGGGGGCGCTCACCGATCGTTCTTACGGAACTCACGCGTTCCGTTGTGCCTTATGGGCTCTCTCTCTCGAGCCCAACCAGCAGCCGCACAGCGGCGCATGGTATAGGCAGTATGTTATTATGTTCTCCCTGACTTGTGATTTGGGAATCCTCGTTTTTCGACCCATCGCACTTCCACAACTCGATCCTCGCGACACATCAGCGCACTCTCCCCTACGGTACATCTGCCACACTTCAACCTACCACGAGGCGCTAAGATTTGCTATTTGGAGCGTTGCCAACTGAGGGAATAATTCAGTCCTCCCCCCTAGGATTTCGATTCAGATTGCAATGGCTCTTTCCTACTGTGGCTATTACGGCATCTCGCCCATGTGGGATTCGAACCGTCCTCACGGAAGCCCGGCACATGTTGTGGGACCAGGTCGCGTGTCGCACGCGTAGATGGGCTGTTTAGCTTCGTCAGTCATTGTACCCACCGCACCCACCTCCGGTCGTTTTGGACTTGTCATTTCATTAGCGCAATGTTGGTGAGGGAGGAGAGAATGTGGTAGACGCTGCGCAACTAGGGCAGGCGATAGAGGTCGTCGCTTGTGATCAGACTGTCAGTGAGGAAGAGTTGGAAGGTATATCGCAGAAGCCTAAGCCGAGAGAGAGACCCTGGCTAGCACGACCTTCAGGCCCGGTCCCAAGTGGAAAAATAAATTGGACGCCGGTTGGGAGGATTGTGTATTGTGTACACAACAACTGGAAAAGGGATTGAAAAGAGTTAGCAGCCGGGAGAGCGGCGTCCCAAAGTGTCCCGGTCAGGGAATGCGTCAGAGCGTCTTAGGCCAGGGCACGTCTGAATCGGCCTTGAATCTGATTGGTCAGTTGGAAAGCCGAGTGCTTGAAGGCCAGACAGTCCCGGTGCGCACGTGCAGACACTCGCGAAAGGCACAGCGTCGCGACAGGCGCCACCAAAGGTCCTGTTCGGAAATATTGCTCGTGTTCCAGATGCAAGCAATAACCTTGACAGCTTTCCTGATAGATGTACACACGAACAGTAAATCAGAGTCAAATGTCATCTCTACCGGCAGTGAGGACAGTGCATGCTCACATGCATATCGCTGTGGCACCTGAAATTCGAAAAGAGGCCAGTAAATACAGCAGGAATCATACTGGGGGTTTTAAGGATCACTCATCACTAAAACTATGTCACAAATGATGTTCGGAAGAAGGAAAAGTTGACAGGGGCACATTTTTCGTGCCAGAATCCACAGAGAGCTGTATGTTATGCTCCTGAAATTGCGCACTTGTCGTAAATCAGTGGTGGTTCAGTACGATCTCATGGTCATCCGACTGTCGGTCAACTAGTGATCGATCCTGACGGGTACAATAAGCAAGCTCGGCGTGCATTCGTCCATTCTCAGACGGTAACACAGTGCAACACTTGTGGACTGCTGTTGTAGGGTTTCAATGCATCGCTTGAGCCCCCACAGGCCGTGATCGCGGTCTTTGTTTGTCGTACCAGAAGGTTGCACATTAGGGTCAGCTGAAGATCCCCAGTGAAGTTGATGAGAACAAGCGTTTTAGTTGGCGTCAGATTTTTCACATAAGACTTAATGGCAAGGTATGGTATGTAAACCAACTGGAAAAATTGCAGTTAACTACAACCCTAGCACCAGCCCTGCCGATGTCTGCAATGGTTAGCCTGAACCATTAACCCGCAAGCTTTTAAGAAAACTCGAACGTAACCCTAACCCAAGCCTTAGAACCCTAACTAGAATACCAGTCCGAACCTTAAAACCTTAACCGTAAACCAAAAGCCCCAACCCTAGCTTCAATCCCTAATCCAAACCATAACCAAGGCCTAGCAACCCTAGTCCCAAGAATAATCCAAATCCTAACACTAGCCCTGACCTTGAGCCCGATCCGAGTAATTTAAACGTCAATACCACTGATGAAGGTCAAAATCAGCGTATTGACAGACCCCATTCGCGACCTACTACTAGGCAAACCGTTATGACCACACCTACCCATATAAGGTAAGAAGGTAGACGTTTTATCAACCGCTCCGTGGGGCTATATGCCATACCCTCATCCACTTAATGTCTCTGCAAAACAGATATTTTTGTTTTTGGCTGTCCTCTATATGCTCATAAACGGAAGGCGAAAACATCTTGATGCGGTTGGATGGAATGGTGCCAATTTGTAACTTCTGTCTACATTTGTGGTGCACTCTAACAAACACAGACTGTGTGCCGGCGTCTCACCTACCTATCACCCTGGGAGTGTTATGTTGTCATCCCCAGGTCTGCGGTTTGCACCAAACTGTAATGTCAGCCCAGGGCGAAAACGGGTTATAGATGTGGACTGTTGTGGCAGTAACTGATACACGAATAGGATTTACCAGGCGATCATTGTCAACTTGTTGACTCTACTAACGGCGTGTCTGTCTGGACCATCTGTCTGGCGCATGTTGATGACCCAGATACCTACCTTAGACTCTGCTATCAAGGACCTACCACCGCGGACCTCGTTCTAACTAGTCTCAACTCTCTCTCTCCCTGCCCCCCCCTCTCTCTCTCTATCTCTGCCATCGGATGCGTTTGGCTCCGCTAGCGAACATCTAAGCAACACTGGCGGCCCTAGATGTACCTACGACTTTCGGACAACTCCAGGCTATGGAAAGGAGTCCCGACAGTTTGACCGTCGATTCAGACGACGACGTCTACAGTGTGCCACACAGCTACGTGCAACAGGCAAGGTGACTTGCGCGTCAATTAGTTTAAAGTGATAGCAGATTGGAAAGTCAATTTGGCAAACACGTGTTTTCGGTAGATCGTCATCAGGCCAAAACAGTTACATAGAAGTTAAAATTATGCTAATTTACAGAGTTTATAAGGGATTCAGGGGTTATTGACACTCATCGTTCCCACGCCACTCGCATGGCGAGGCGTGCTATGGCGTGGTCGGCGTGTCGTGGTCATTGGGTCAAGGGGGCGAGGGGGAGGGGGGGACATAGGCTGTGAGTAATGTTTGTACGTCGGTTACGTTGTACACACACCACTACCATCAGGAGGTTGGAGCGATGTGCAATCATCATCTGGGGTCGGCGTTAGCCACGGAAGACAGAACGCCTGTGTCAGCATCTTCTGACAACATAGCACTGGATTGGCTAGCCGTATAGCCACTGTCTCGGCTGTAGCTAGCACCCGTTGGCGTAGTCCTCTGAAGAAGCTTGCTGGTGTCCGGTAGAAAACCTGAAAGGCTTCTTTGACATCGACTCGCTGATTCGTATCGACAAGATGTGCGAGAACAGAACTCGAGATCGATTTCTTTTCACCTCTGCCTATCCAGGCCGGTATGTGTTCACGTACTCTCTTTTCCAGGCGCCTCGTTGTACGGCCAATCTATCCCGCTCCACAGGAGCCAGTGAATGAGTAAACACAAATCGATATGGCCTGCAAAGGGAGTCGGTCTTTACCTCCCAAGCGTAGGAGGGGAGAGTTAGTGAAACGCACACGTAAATTTGCCGCGGGGAAAGCGCTAGTGATCGCTGTCTTCAGACGTCTTCTTACTAGGTCACTTGCTGCGTCCCCCTGAAAAGGCAGTCTTATAAATAAGTCTTTCTTTCCTGCAGTTGCTAAGGTGGGCTTTGCCGTGCGCTCCCCTATATTTCGGAGGATAAATCCTTCTGGGTATCTGTTTTCGTGGGGTACATCCCGCAGCTGCTGGAGTTCTGCCTCAACAGTCTCAGGAGAGCAGATACGTCGCACTCTAGCTGCCAATCTCTGGACCAAATTGCGTTTAATATTTAGGGGAATAAAACTGTGAAAATTAATGTATTATCCCGTCCAGGTTTTCTTTCGGAATACCCTACGCTAGATAGATCCATCCTCTTGTCTGTGCAGAAGAACATCGAAGAACGCGATTTCGTTGTATACCTCAAACTCTGCAGAGCACGTTAGCGAGGGGTGTGCATTGTCGAATATTTGAACCAGGGCGTCTGTGTCGGTGGTAACATCCGTCAGGCAGAAAATATCGTCCATGTACCGACCGTAGAAGTTGAGGTCATTAATAGTGTCTTGTAAACTTGTCATCTCGACTTTGCCCACGAAGACATTTGCGAGGAACGGGACGAGCGGTGAGCCCATCCTTACGCCGTCTATTTGCCTGTACAGCTGAACATTGCAAAGAAACTGGACGTTTTGTGTGCACCGTGTCAGCTGACGGCGGTTCTCAAAGTTCTTCACAAAGAAGGTCATTTGTCTGACAAAGAATCTGAGCGACTAAGACCAGTAGGCACGGCCATACCCCGAATGTACGGCCTCCCAAACATTCCGAAACACGGGCTACCCCTATGCCCAATCCTGGATATGAGGAATTCGCCCTATCACACCATAGCAAAATGACTAGTCGAAAAGCTTAAACCGCTACAAAGTCATCCGTACCCTATAAGTTTGAAGGACTCCTTCGAGTTAGTCGGGACGATCAAGGATATTAACGTTGACGGACGGAGGATGCTATCATTAGACGTAGCATCACAGTTTACTAATGTACTCGTAGCCGAAACAATAAACTAGCTTTGTGACGTTGTTGTTATCAGTAAATTCTCCTGTGTGCGCCTGCTTTAAACTGCTAAAACTTTCTATAAAGTCATGCCACCATCCTGATCCAATTTGCCGTTTGTCAGTGTCCTCCGGTTTGGCGATTTTCTGTCGAGTGTAAAAGCCAGATGAAAAGAATGGTGCGTCATGCTCCAGCCCCTCCTAACAGATGTTTGTTGAACGCTCTACTGTGTCAGGGTTAGTCCCCATCCCTGCGAGCGGTTCCAGACGCACTGAACTTACTCCAGTCTGACCGAGTGAAGCACTGCAGGGTCGTGCCTACCCCGTATCACACAGCACACAGCTTGGACACAAGACATTTTAAATTACCTCTACGAACCGATAAAACCAGCAGTCACCACTGGCGCTAGCCCTGTCTATCAGGTATGACCTGACACTGTCAACATATGCCAGGGCCTCGTTAACGGCCACTGCCGTGGAGATAGACGCGAAGAGGCGAGTTCCATGAAGTGCTGTGCGTGACCGATCTCATGAAATGTAGGCCAAAATCCTGGAATGCGTTTCCGATTAGGAAGGATTTCCTAAGTGGGGTTGCTATACTGATTATCATGCAGCATAACCCTATGACATTTCGGACTGGCCAGGATGCCGGCTTTCGAATGCACTTCTTTTTGACCTCTTACAGAAACCACGCTCGGTAAAAAATGACTACTTAAGTAGCATGAATTTTTTCCTAAGGATTTTCGATAGTCTTATAAATTCAAATATATTTTATAGAGAACATGCACAAAAATATGCGTTCTTTTGCTCATTTAGAAGGAAATTACATTGTCTTCATATTTTATGCCCGAAAAAGTGTGAATTTAGGTTTTTAAAAAAAGCTTCTAATTATGAGCTTCTTAAGACCGCACATGTCCTTTTACTAATGCTCCTCATGAAATGCACAACACAGTCCGGATCAATTGCAAAATTTCATGAACTCTATGTGATATCTGCTTAAAGGCATAGAGGAATTTATGATTTTCCTTACGCGGAAAGCATGCACCTTGTAGACTGAAATTGCTAAACGCTGATGCAATGGCACATCAGGCTGAAAATTATTCGGGAATTGGGGAAACTTTTTTAGAACCTAAATACACACTTTTCGGGCATAAAATATGAAGACAATGTAATTTCCTTCTAAATGAGCAAAAGAACGCATATTTTTGTGCATGTTCTCTATAAAATATATTTGAATTTATAAGACTATCGAAAATCCATAGGAAAAAATGCATGCTACTTAAGTAGTCATTTTTTACCGAGCGTGGTTTCTGTAAGAGGTCAAAAAGAAGTGCATTCGAAAGCCGGCATCCTGGCCAGTCCGAAATGTCATAGGGTTATGCTGCATGATAATCAGTATAGCAACCCCACTTAGGAAATCCTTCCTAATCGGAAACGCATTCCATGAATTTTGGCCAACATTTCATGAGATCGGTCACGCACTGTAGTTCAGAATAGGAAGATGTGATCACTGGAATAAGAGGCCTATTGACTGCTGTCTGGACTTCTGAACACAGTAAACCTCCCCATTCTAGGGTCCTTCGTCTTCTTCTACTAACTAAGACTTGACCTCCTAGTACTGGCGTTTTGGACGCACCTGTTTCCTGCCTTGAAGAGAACCACTTTTAAAATTCCAGTTACAAACATTGCCGTACTACAAGTGGCCTTGTGACAGTCTGCCCTCGTGGTCGCCGGCCGTTTACTCTCGTCGCCCTTCTGTCGGCCTCGCGTTCCCTGTCGACAGATCGTTCGAACTGCGCTCTGGGTTTGACCCTAGCGTTGTGACAGCTCCGGGCCAATCGATGCTGAGCTATGCGCTGATTGGCTACAGGCGGCCAAGACCCAAATGAACGTGCTGGGCGGTTAATAATCTCAATGGCTGTCACCTGTCTGGTTAACCGACTAGATTAAGCTAGTTGCTGAGTCTCTTGTACGCTCTCTAGCCCCGGTACAGCTTTTCCAACTTAATCCGTCATCCTTGACTTGTGCTTTGTGAAGCTTCCTGTTCTCGACCCATCTCGACAGCCTCACTCCATAGTTTGGGGAGGGGGCGTATATCCGATCCCTTCCGCCCATTTTTTACAATGTACACAAGACTACTGTTTTACTTACGAGCTAGCCGGGAATAACCATCCTCCCTGTTCAGACGGTCCACGCGCTGGTGAGCTCCTGGATGTGTGATTCGTCAACTTACGCAAACCGACCTCGTGGGTAGCATGCCAATGGACGATCGGCCATCTTCTGAGCCCCACGTAGATCACCACCATCGCTCACTGTAGTCACGAAATGCAGTGACGAACAAAGAGCCCGTAGATCTGCGCACAAAGCGTTAGACCGCAAAGAGGCGTTGGACTGACCTATAATCCTTGGAGGTTGGTGCGTCTTTGGCAGGTAAGATAGTTTTGAAGACTTCCACAACACGTGGAGAGGTAGATCCTACGCAAGAAACAGCAACTACACAGGGATATTTATGAGTGCATAACCAAAATTGTTGGCACTCTAGGGTTCATGTACCTTGGGGACCAATACACGTGACTCGAATGTCATCACGTTTGATTCGCAAATGTGACCAGACCCGACCGGGCGACCAGTTTAGTTTAAACAGTGATCATCGTCATCGCAATAGAGCGTTCTCTGCAGTGCATGGTCACTTTACATAGAGCTGTACTCCTCGCCATCATCCTCGGCACCCTCCTGACTCTCCTCCCTTCTCTCCTCCTCCTCCT
>CACRXP010000052.1:579021-594166 GCA_902702965.1 Spirometra erinaceieuropaei | reverse complement strand
CTACTACTAATACTACTACTTCAACTTGTCATGCTGTTACAATGATTTCTTATTCTCCCGCCGTCTTTTGTTTTCCGTTCATCTAATCATCATCAGTTGTCCTAAATGAAATGATAGAGATGATGATGGTGACGACGACGATGATGATGATGTTGTTGATGATGATGATGATCATGTGGAACGACGGTGGAAACTGAACCTAAACTTACGAAGAAACTACCTCTCGGCTGTCTAAGCAAATCGTCTCAATTATTACTTCCAAAAATTTTAGTATTAGTGACAGTCCACATTCCCTTCCCCGTGTCTTCGATTTTTCTGTTGATATTATCTTCATTCTTCGTCTTAAACGAACGTTTATGAAGGGTGTACCGAAATCTACAAGAAAACTGCTTCTTAATTGACAAGGCAGAAAGCATTAAATTTTAGCGTTGGCGAAATGTCTGCATGTCTGACCTCAATGGAGAAGACAGTGATTACGTCAGAATCCACACAGTACCCGTGATAAGTCAGCGAAAATCAAATAACTGTCGAAATATTTCTAACTGGTTTTAGTTTCGAACGTCCCCCCCCCTCAGTGTAAGTTACATAAATGCTAAAAGAACAGATCAATGCGTTCATCAACATTGGGCGGACCCACGCTTATGCAGAATTACACTTTCACCTTGTCTATACTAATTTTTCATGAGATATGAGACCCCTTATGGGAGAATGAGAGGTGATTGATGGATTCTGATTCGAATTCATCATCCGAGACAGTCGCCGGTGAGGGCTGATGGACACAAAAGGGACGCAGTATTTTCAAGATTAAATTGCCATACCGACACATACAAGGAGTGACCAATCTCATGAAATGTTAACCAAAATTCTGAAATGCGTTTTAGATTAGGAAGGATTACCTAAGCATAGTCGTAATTCTGATTATCTTGCGGCATAAGCCTATAATATTTCGGACTTGGCAGGATGTAAGCATTTGAATACACTGCTTTTCAATCTCCTGTAGAAACCGGGCTCGGTAAAAAATGACTACTTGAGTATCGTGCATTTTTCGCACTGATTTTCGATGGTCTTATAAATTCAAATATATTTTATAGAAGACATGCATAGAATATTCCTTTTTTACTCATTTGATAGAGAATCACGTTAGCTTTATATTTTATGCTTGCAGAAGGAGTATAATTGGGTTTTAAAAAGGTTTCTTATTATGAGACTTTTGAGACCGCGCAATGTCAATGCATACAGCATCGTACCTTTCCGTTTGTCATTGCTTCTCATGAAATGTTCGACATAGTCCGCATCCATTGCAAAATTTTATGGATTCGATAGGGTCTCTTTTTAAAGGATAGATGAATTTACGATTTTCCTTACGCGGAAGGTATGCACCTTGTGGACTAAAATCACTAGGCGTTAATGCAGCGGCTGATCAGGCTCCAAATTAATCGGGAATAAGAAAACTTTCTTAAAACCTAATTATAATCCTTCTTCAAGTATAAAATATAAATTACCGTGATTCTCTATCAAATGAGTAAAAAAGGAATATTTTTATGCAAGTCTTCTATAAAATATATTTAACTTTATAAGATCATCGAAAATCAGTGCGAAAAATGCACGCTGCTCAAGAAGTCATTTTTTGCCAAGCACGGTTTCTACAGGAGATTGAAAAGAAACGCATTCAAGAGCCGACATTTTTCCGAGTCCAAAGTATTATAGGATTATGCCGGAGGATAAACAGTGTTACAACGGCGCCTAAGTAATCCTTCCTAATCAAAAACGCATTTCAGAATTTTGGTCAACATTTCATGAGATCGGTCATTCACTGCACATAGCACAATTGGCATCTCTCGCATTTGCCGCCGGTGGTGGTAATTAGTGCGATGATTGCTCGCTCTTCCATGTCCGAGTCCTTAATTGCCGTAATTCCGTAACTGGTGTTGACTACTGGCGTGGTAATTACTCAGCGTTTTGGCTTACTGATACCGTGGCATTCGACAGCGCGGTGCTGGTCAAAAGTCAGCGTCGGTGCGGCGTCGTCTCGTTTGCCCACAGCCATCTGACAAAATTGCGTAGTAGCCATTCGCCCTAAGCACCTGTTGAAGATATTTTAATTCAGAAACTTCTCCTTCCCGTTCACTGCATTGTATCATGACGCACCAATATAGCGCGATTACGATCGAGCAACAGGAGGCCGTTGAGATTTGAATCTCAGTACTTTATAGGAGGTCACCAACTCGAATCAGTCAACGAGTTAAGAGACCTCGGTGTGTGGATGACGTCAACTCTCAAACCATCGTCTCACTGCGCCAAGGTATCAAAGAAAGCTATGGGTATCCTAGGCGCGATTAGAAGCTCCTTCCTCAATTTTGACGAAGAACTTTTCGGCCGAGTATTTGGAGCATTCATTCGACCAATGTTGGAATATTGTGTTCAGGCATGGTGTCCCTGGACGAAACAAGATTACACCCTACTGGAGAACGTACAAAGAAGAGCGACCAAGCTGGTCGGCGGATTAAGCAGATTACCTTATGAGAGACGCCTAGTAAGGGTAAAACTATTTCCTCTCTCTTATAGACAATACAGAGGGGATATGATCATGACCTTCAGGATCGTCCGAGGGCTAGACTGTGCTCTTCAGGCTAACTATTTATTCGAATTGGCGCGAACGACCAATCTTCGAGGCCACCAATACAGATTGAAGCTAAAATATGCCGAACTCGAACTGCGGGCCAAATTCTTCTCCCACCGACTGGTGGAAGGGTGGAACAAATTGCCGAACTCCGTTGTCTTAGTGGAAAAAGTTGAGACCTTCAACAGAAGACTAGATAAATTCATGTTTGATGGTCAAACATTTACACGATATCAATGACTGGCATAACAGCTATGTAAATATCCGCATTTTTTCAAACGTCTATCTGTAAATAGGGTTTTCCAAGGCTCTGCCTATACTCCTCATATATACTGAATTATACTGAACTGTATTTGTGGCTGACTGGCTGGCTGCTGTTGAAGTTCAGTGCTTGCGTCGTACGTGCTGCTTTCCTGACCACTGGTTTTTAGGCCACCATAATCTTCGTGGTAAATGGGAAAATCAAGATGTTGGGGGGGGGGGAGGGAGGGAGCTGGCTGTTTGCTTCCTCCCACATCATAAATTGTATGTCCGGGACGACGGCGTTGAGATGTTCTCTAAACGATGATGCCGAAGTTATCGACCACATACTGCGATCGGAATTGTGGTCTGTGGCGTTGAAAGACCAGCAACTCCAGCCGTTGCAGGACCGGTTCCATTATGCGCCTCAAAGTCAGTGAACGCATTGTCGTGCCTTTCACGTGTTCGTAGATTCATTGGTCGAATGTGAGGTATGTTTCGGGCCGGAATTTCAGGCGTCGGAGGATTTGGGCGTGACCGAGGCGATTCTCCGTTTCGTCGTTTTTGTGTAGTAGGAGTAAGTTGGTGGTATCGACTGCCAGGTTCTGAGAACTGGAAGTAAACAGAGGCGTGGGAGTAAAAGACGCCTTGATCTCGTTTGGCAGGATACTTGCGCTTCTCCAAGAACTGTGTTATCAGTCAGAAATTTAAGACGCCGAAACAGCCGTTGCACCAGTTCGTAAATTGGAGTGCAGATGAGTGCTGCAGTAGGTCAGAGAGAAGCATTCTCCTTGTGCACTTTACAAGGTCATAGAATCGGGTCAAGGCCGTTTCTCGGGCTCTCACCATGAGTCAGTCGATGGGCGATATTGCACCTTAGTTCTCCGCTGCCAACAACGTTGCGCCGATTTCGCGCGTCAGACTTTTTCCGGGGTGTGTTTCGCATGAAACACCGAGTCGGCAATTCTCCAGAAGGCTTTTGAATTTCTGAAGGTATTATAGTTTGCCCTGTCCAATACGACCCTGGAACGCACATGACAACGAGGTATTTATCGGCCCTGCGTTCCCTAGGTGCGTCACGCTCGACGTTGGGGAGAGCTTCCTGGCTTCTTATGAGCCGAGTGGAGTGCCAACACTTGGTGTTCGCGAAGGTTCTTCGTCTCCCCTGTCGCTTCCATCTGACCGAGGATTGACTGCATTGCTGCAGTCATGTTCACAGGTTTGACATCAGCCATGTTAAATGAGGCCTCCTATCATAACTTGTTGCTCTGTCAGTTCCTTTGACGACAGATTGTATGCCAGTTTGTCGTTTTCGGATGACGTTTTATCAGCGCTGTGCTGTGTATCGTTCACTGCATGCAGACTCGTTCAGTCACCCTCTGCTTAGGCAGTTTTGTATCGTTTTCACTCATGAACCTGCGGCATCTGGTCTTTTCTTGGTCAGTCCTCTGGCGGTACCTGCGAGGCCTCGAGTGGTGATCTCGAATCAGTTGTTTGTCATTTCGAAAACTCGTGCGTCTCGAAAGCTCTGTTTTTACAGGGGGCTTGTAGGAAACACATTTCGACAGCATGATGGTGCCGAAACACCTGTGTGCAGAAACCGAATCCACACACAGGCGGACGACCCTCGGAGGACAACTGTTCCCATCAAGTCGAGTGGAGTGCGTCGCACCCAAACAGACTGTCGATAAAAAAAAAACAACAAGAGTCAGATTCCAAAACGTTAGGCGAATAAATGTCTTTTTCCGGTGATTGAATTTCATTCTTCTGAACTGTTTGTTTGCCACGCATCATCCTTCCCATCGTATATTTCTGGATTTATCATATTGCCAGCATTCACAACGCTGAGCTTGAAAGGAAAAAAAACCCACAAATGGAGGCGAAAGCTCGGGTTCAAGGTGTATGTATAAGTAAAGAAGACTGGTTGAGCTCGGAAGAGTTTGTTAGTTGTTGTGATCTTCCAAACTCGTGCAGGAATCCATAGTCAGAAGCAATAGCAACGAGCGACAGTTACAGGGCGGGCTAGCCAACCATCGATTCATGCCGCAGGGCTGAAGGTGACTGCTCAGGACTTTGTATAGCGGCGCCAGATCGATAAATCGATCGACTGAGTTCTCATCCGAGGCCCAGTCTCCAACCGATTTCCGGTCTGTTTTGTTTCCGACGTGGGCCATTATTTTAGTGGCTGCGATGTTAAATTCATGACAAGTGGGCAGCCACTTGTCATAATTCGTCATCTCGTCGCAAAGTCAGCTTATGTTCGTGTACGCGCGATCCGAGCATGCGTCCAGTCTAACCTGTGTAGTTACGAAGACAGTTTAGGCACGGGATGCAACACAGCACCCCAGATTTCTTCACGGACTTAACCGGTCTTTAATTTTCATAACCTTGCTGCGAATACTTACAAGGTGGCGTACTTGGCAAGATGCTTAACCAGTCTGGACGTGTCGAAAGCGCCTTGCTTTTTCTCAGCAAAGCTTCCGACGGCTAACCATTGACGGCTGGTGGAAGACCTTCAGTCCTTTTGTATGGTTAATAATACAGTAAATTGAATCGGTAAATTTTCTCTCCAGTGGGTCTTTCTAAGTGCCCTTTATGAGTGCCGAATAAACTGGGTTGCCAGCCTACACCAGGGTTCCTCGGAGATATTCGGTATTCTCGTTTTTTTTTTCTAGTATATGCGACTGATCGGCTCGAAGTGATTTTTTGAGCCGCTTTTGTTCTCGGATGATATAATTTTGTCCTGTGCGACACGAATCTTGCTCCTCTCCAGGAAGACCTGGCAGGTGGCAGTGTGTGGGTTGATCAATGAACGAGAGTCCCAATACTTTGGGCAGCCAACTTTAAATTTTAAATTGTGTCTACGTCCGCTAGCCAAATACTGATCGACAAAACAATGCCTAGGGGCTGCTGTGAAGACACAGTTGGAGCTCCTCATGATCCAGAGAAGTTTTCAAGGCCACGCTGAATAAAGCCTACGTGTTACCTGCACTACTTCTTTTCCACTGCTGCCTGAGCACTCCCGTGGGGATGCTGCCCAATCAGGTTCTAGCATCTCCATCCAGACAGCGATTGGCTGATTCAAGTCTGCTTAAGCCGCCTTTCCCCCTCCAGTTTCCTCGTCAGTGTGGGCTGTGACTTCGGTCACCTTCGTTGTCCAGGTCGCGCTGCAAATGCCTGCATCAGCGCTACACCGGTCGTTAATTTTGCCTTCGCTGATTGGCTGCAAGTGAGCATGGCTCATTTGCACGCTCCCATTTCCCGCCGCCGCCGGCGGCGCCGCTGCCGCTGCAGCAGCTACAGCCGGTCCTCAGCATAACTCTTAACTGATTGTATGCATCCTATTCTGATTTTCGACAATTTCGACTTGGGAAACTAGTTATCGTCGGCTATCATACTGCAGCAGACCTTTCCAAAACGCCTGCCACAAACGTGGTCCACGTACCACGTTTGTGGCAGGCGTTTTGGAAAGGTCTGCTGCAGTATGATAGCCGACGATAACTAGTTTCCCAAGTCGAAATTGTCGAAAATCAGAATAGGATGCATACAATCAGCTAAGAGTTATGCTGAGGACCGGCTGTAGCTGCTGCAGCGGCAGCGGCGCCGCCGGCGGCGGCGGGAAATGGGAGCGTGCAAATGAGCCATGCTCACTTGCAGCCAATCAGCGAAGGCAAAATTAACGACCGGTGTAGCGCTGATGCAGGCATTTGCAGCGCGACCTGGACAACGAAGGTGACCGAAGTCACAGCCCACACTGACGAGGAAACTGGAGGGGGAAAGGCGGCTTAAGCAGACTTGAATCAGCCAATCGCTGTCTGGATGGAGATGCTAGAACCTGATTGGGCAGCATCCCCACGGGAGCCAAGACGAAAAAAGTGGTTTTGGTGGCTCTATTTTTAGAGACCGACGTAAATAAAAGTAGGTCTGTCTTCAAACAACCAGTAAGGAACCTTCCAAAGGAATATACAACAAAAGATCAGAAGCTAAATCAAAAAGTAAATAGCCAGTCCTCTACAAGGGCACAAGAAATCGGACAAAAATGATTCTGAAGATTATTAATCACATTTTAACAGGCTGAAATAGAGAAAAATAGAGCTTGCAAACCGTCGTAGGCCTAACTGTCCAGGCGTTTGGAATGAACCAAAGAGGGGCTCGCGACGGGGGAGTAGACTGCCGCATTACCCTCCTTCGACACCGAAGGCGGCGTGAAACGATGCCGAAGGATTTGTTCACGTTTAAAAGCATAAATGGTAAGATGTGGTTAAGTAGCCGCACCTGATGGACACAATACTGTTAGGGGTTAGCGTAACTATTTCTCAGTCACTCAGAGTACAACCGCGCATTGCCAATAGCTTTTCTTTTGCATACAGCTACTTGAACTCGTCGTCTGTGCGTTCCCTGGCCCCACCTGTAAAAGCCCCTATTACCACCGGTCCCGTATTACAGGCGTTTGGGGTTTGTTTACCTCAGGTGCGGCCGCATAACCACATCTGACTGCATCAATAACAAGACGGCCAGGAAAATGGGCTTGACGTCCACGGCCTGTTGAGTTACCAGCATGTCTGCTTTGGAACTTCTTTTAGTCTCACCAGACCACCCCCAAAGGGGCCGTCATACAAAGGTCGAAGGGGTTAGTACCCTCGGTCACATGGAAGAAAGATGTGAGTGAGGGTCGCGAAGTCTTTCTTGAGATAGGACATAGGGAAAGACGACTCTGACGGAGCCGCAGGCGGGTCAAAAAGAATTGGAAGATAGAAGATAGAGGAAGTTGGCTGGGGCGGTGCTGGCATCAAGGAAGGTTTACACAAATTCCTCACCTAGGGACTGGATGGTGGTGCCTATCACTGGTTCAACCGTGCAGCAGACAAGGTCCGACTTGAGAGTAGGCCCTTACAGAGTGGATGTCTTAACAGAACTAGCGAGCAGTACTCCATCCAGCTTCCCAGATCTATCACAGCACGTGGGGATACATTAAGCAGGCGGTGAAACCGCTCGATCATAACGTTTGCAGTCAGGTGATAGGCCGTCGTCCGAATCCGGGTGCAGTCGAAAAGGATAGGGAGATGGAGGGCCAGGTGAGGCTCATATTGAGCACCACGGTCAGTCGTGATGGTGGATGCGTCATCGAGGATGGCAATCTAACTATGGGGAACTGTCAGCGTTAAAGCCTTGGCGTCTGGGAAGGGAATGACTCACGGTCACCGGATTAATCTGCCCACGCCTGTGAAGAGCCGCTGAACGGAGGCTGAGGACCTGCAGGATCTGATTTAGATTCTGCTGTGCCTCTGAACCCTACTCCGCTTACAACCGTGACGTTTCCGTGTACAGGCCTTCAGGTGAAGAAGAAGAGTCGAGCACCGGAACACTTTGTTTATTGTCCTGAGCTTTCAGACTCGTATAGGAGTCCATCGTCAGAGGTAGCAGCAGCAACAGAACAAGCGACAGTTATAAGGCATGCAGGCCAATGAACGACCGACGGCGCAAGACTGGAGGTGACTACGCAGGGCTCTGTACGCCGGTGCCAGATCGACAAATCGATTGACCGAGTTCTCATCCGAGGTCCAGGCTTCAATCAATTCTCGGCCTGTTTTGTTTCCCGCGTGGGCGACTATTTTGGTGGCTGCGAAGTCAAACTCGTGACCCATTTCGCAGGTGTGGACGGCCACTTGTGATAATGCGTCGCCTCGTCGCACAGCCAGCTACTGTTCGCGTATGCGCGATCCGAGCATGCGTCCAGTCCGTACTGTGTAGTTACAAGGACAATTTTGACACGGAATGCGATACACTACTCCAGATTGCTCTTCAGGCTGTAACCGGTCTTTGATTTTCATGATTCTATTGCGCATGGTGGCTTTGGGGAGGTGTGCATTTCCAACACCTAACCCCGCAGCCATGCGCTCAGTCGCGTCTGAAACGCCCTTGATGTATGGCAGAGAATGCCATATCGCCGGTGGTGTTGATGCTCCAGTCCTCTGGTGTCGACCTTCAGGTCTCTGTGCATATCACATAAAACACCGGAGATCAAGTTATCTGTTGGTCGGCAAATAGGGAAGGACGGTTCGGCAAAGTGACGGTGAGGGAGACATCATAGAGAATGATGCAGCATTCAGAGGTGGACACGAAGTTATAGGCCGGTGACGCCCTCGTCACACGAATAACAGGACGTTATTCTGCAGTCCCGACAGTTAAGTTGAATTCAGAGAAGTTAAATGTGAGGAACGGAGAGCCCATACGAAACGTCAACCAGTTCAAACAGAGTTTGGCATGATTAGCTAAGAGATGAAGCCCAGTTAACGAAACTCCCGTGAATTGACATTGTCAGAGTAGGACCGGAGACCGAATACGAGGGACTTGTTTTCAATGAGAACGGTGAAGTCCCTGCCCTCGAGGAAAGACCCGGAGCGCTTAACGGTTAGGCAGACGACGAGGGGCTCACACTATAACATTTGCCGTGAGATGTTTCTGCATTACCGTGATGATATCTACATCAAAGACATGGATCCTGAGGTGAGGGGGGGAGTTCATTGGAAGCAGAATGGATCAGGAGGGTGGAGTCGGTCAAGGTGACCTTCAACTTTCGAATGCAATGAGAGCGTCCGCTGAAAGTTCGAAAACATATGCAGGACTCGGGAAGAGGTTTTTGCTCTACCGGATGGTACCAGCACCGTTCGGGAGGAACCTAAAGCGGTTCACAATGCCCAGAAACAACTTTAATTGACAACTGGATGTGAGAGGAGATAAGTCAGGGATATCAGCGACTTTCAAAGTAAAAAATTGCACGCTGGCTGAGTCTGCGGCGTACTCGGCAAACTGGGATGAGGGGACATCAAAGGGACTTACTGAGGGACTTACGCCGACGTCAAATTGCTTATAATGGTCAAACACAGCGACGGTATATTTCATGTGTGTCATGAAATTCTGCCCGCCAACCACGGAGGTGCGGACGAAGGATAGGTGTTAGAGCATTCTGTATATGAAACTCTGTAATATTTTGGAGCTATTGTAGAGTCCGAACAGCATGCGCAAGAACTCGAAGAGACCAAGGTGTGGGCGGAGGGCGAAAGTCCTCTTAAGAATTCCTCCGACGTGGTGTAGACTTGACGGCAGACCGAAGCTGACTGGTCTTGGAAAAGAGGAACCTTCAGAGACATCTGGCAGAGAAGAAACGACGCACCTGTACAGGATGGTAGAGTCATTCATGTTTCGGCAGTCGCACTAATGATGCCAATCTCCACGGATGATCCTTGGCAGCATATGCACTGAAGAGTCCAAAGGGTTTTCCGACTGACAGATTATCCCCACTTGTGACATATCCTCGAATAGAGTCGCAGAAACAAGACCCTGAAACAACTGGAAGTTTGTATTTTTTAAGTCGGGCTAGCTGGGAGGGAGTCGTCGTTTTGTTCCAAGTCGGTGGCAGGATGCTCCGAAGGTCATAGCTTAGTCTGGTATTGTAGAAGCATAGGTGATTAGGTCCTTTTTGATCGAAACGTTTCAAGTGAGACTACTGCCGAAGGCAACTAACTTATCCTCTCAATCATAGAACAGTCCAGTAGTCAGTTGTAATCACAAAAACTTGATCATACGTTTGGTCATCTGGGGATACATGACCATGCTTGGTTTCAGCAGAACGAGGTCGTGCCACAACATGCCTATTTCGTATACAGATGCCTCAGTCAAGGCTTCGACAGCCACTCGATTGACAGAGGAGTGTTCATGATCTCACCCCCCCCCCCTTTGGTGTCTTCATTTAGAGCTGACTTAAAGGCAGGGTGTAAAAGGTCAAACCGAAGACCGTGGAATATTTGGGGCAGACTCTCATCCGAGAATGCAGTATAATTGCCGAGCTCATTGTACCAAGTTCTTTAATCGTGCTTGGTGGGGGTGTTGGTTTGAAAATAAAACCACGGACGCCATTCATAGTTTCGAAAGATGCGTTTTCTGAGAAGTAAACTCGATCGTTGGAAAAAGCAGTCTATTCGCGTGACCTTTCGGGTTCATTTTCTGATCCATACGTAGAGAAAGATGGCGGTCGCATGGGTGATACTGGGAAGCGGCAAATACGATGCTAGTAGGGAAGTTCAACAATAAGTTCACTCACAAACACACTTTCGAAAGAGTGCTGCTATGGGCGGACTCCAAATACTACGACCATCTGATGTGGTTTCGAGTAGGAAGAGAAGATAGACGCCAACCGGAGGAGAATTTTAGTTCTATACAGAGCGAATGATAGGAATTTTGAGCAGATTAGCAGCCAAACTTTAGACGCGCGTTCGGCGACGTTGGAGCAGGCGTCTGGATTAGTTTGTAGGAATCTGATTGGTCACATGGAACCTCGGTGACAGGGATTGGCTGGGCGCGACGATGAACGTCAATCAGAGCCTCGCGATGTCAGACAGTGATTTATGTGTAAGTATGCACTAGACAGAGACATGTTGCAAAAGCGTGCGTCGAAAGTATTGTCACCACACTGAAGGTTAACCGACGCGTCTTCGCTAACGGGAATACAAAGTTTCTAAATTACAGTATTGAGAGCTGATGGCTACCCACGCAACTTCGTCAATCGGTGCAAGCAAAGTCGACACGAACAACCAAGCATCACCTGTCCAAAAATTGGGCCTATACTTCAAGAAGGTCTTGGCAGTATTCAGTCGGCTTCTCACGTCTCTTGGGCCTGGGGTTGCACACAGACCGGGGACAACCATTAGAGTGAGAGACCTACTATGCCATGGAAAGAAACGCTTGAAGTCGTTTACCGAATCTGGTTCGGTTGTGGGCAGAGCAGTTACGTCGAAGAGGGTGGAAGATTACTCTCGACGTGAATAACCTAATGCACTGCAGTAACAGCGAGCGGGAGGAGGAGGAGGAGGAGGAGGAGGAGGAGGAGTGATCCCACCTCCAAAGTGGCAGCTCACTCGACGGGACCCGGCCACACCTTCAAGTTCGACGAGGCCTGGCGTCTTTGCAGTGCTCCGCCTCTCGTGCGTACTTGCACGAGCAGTCCGGCACGCGACCAATCACAGCTATCTAAACCAGCCAGTCAAGGTCAAGGCCGGCACAGACATGTCCCCATTAAAGGCGCTGCGATTGTCCCACGCCTTTCCTTGGGACGCTGCTCTCGCGTCGCTGGGCGTGTTCTCTCGTCCGGCTGCTAACTTGCCCTCTAGTCTCGGTGTATCCTCTCAGCTTGCGTCCAACATCTACAGTAGATGGGCGAACTCATGAAAGGTCAACCGAAATTCCGAAATGCTTTTTCGTTTCGGAAAGGTTAATTAAATAGGGTTGTAAAAATAACCATCATGCAGCATAATTCTATAACAATTCATTTACCTCAGAATGCCGGCTTTCGAACGAGCCTCTCTCTGCCTGCATGCAAGCACTATCCTCTGTAAAAAATGACCACATATGTAACATACCTTTTATCACTGATTTTCGATGCCCTTATACATTCAATCATATTTCATGGAAAACGTGCATAAAAATATCCATTCTTTTGCTCATTCGGTAGAAAATTACGTCTTCTTCCAATTTTATACCCGAAAGAAGGGTATGATTCGGTTTTAATAACCTTTCTAATTGTGAAATTTTCTAATACCTTGAAATGACCGTTCATAAAACATAATGTCTCGGCATTTACCAATGTGGCTTGTAAAGTTAATAATATGACTCAAATCCACTGCCAAATTTTATGAAACCCATATGGTCTCTTCTTAATACCATAGAGAAATGTAGAGTTTTCCGTACGCGGATGCTGTATGGCTTGTCGATTGGAAACCCTGAATGCAAGTGTAACGGCAGGCCGGGGGTTCAGAATTATTCGGGAATTGGGAAAGTTTTTTAAAACCGAATCATACCCTTCTTTCGGGTATAAAATTGGAAGAAGACGTAATTTTCTACCGAATGAGCAAAAGAATGAATGTTTTATGCATGTTTTCCATGAAATATAATTGAATGTAAAAGGGCGTCGACAACCTATGAGAAAAATGCCTGCTAATTAAGTAGTCATTATTTACAGAGTATAGTTTTAGCATGCAGCCGGAAAGAAGTTCGTTCGAAAACCCAATATCCTGAGGTAACTGAATTATTAAAGAATTATTCTGAACGATGATCAATTTTACAATCCCACTTAACTAATCTTTCCGAAACGAAAACGCATTTCGGGATTTCAGTTGACATTTAATGAGTTAGCCCACCTACTCTGTTTCTATTCGGGGCCTGGCCTGATAGTCTTAGTGCCTACGGTCTCCCATAATTTAAGCTGCTGACACAGTCACGCGTCATCTTAGCGTCCCTAGGGAGTTCACGAGGCCAAAGAAGTTGATGGTTTGGACGTCATTAGAATGAGGAAAACAAAGTACAGCAGCAAGCTATTCTGAGCTGTTGCGAATGCCACAACCTTCCACGATGTCAGGAATTTTCGGGACACTTTTGAGTATTTGCGCAATCACTATTCTCGGTACAACTTCTCAGGAATTTTCATGTCAGCCGACTGACGAGCGCACATCGTAACCTGTTTTTACTAACCTTACGTACAACTCGACCCACGTAAATGCCAAGGTAAACTGCCCATACATTCAAAATACAAGTTCTCTTCCCAGTCGGTAGCCTTCAGAATAAGAAAAAAAAACGTAACGAGACCCTTTGTACTCACTCCTACAGGTCCGATTTCGTAGAAGCCCCGCGGTGCAAACTGAAAAGCACTATCAATGTTGAAAAGGGAGACCGGTATGCACTTTTCTGGCTTATTTGTCGTCATCAACCGGCAAGCGTGTCAAATATTTAATCACCAAGTGACGCTCGACAGGGTCCCGTTAAGCCCGAGAGTCTTTGTGTTCGGCGTTTGTGGCAGCGGGTTAGGTTGTGTCTTGTGTCTGAGTTTGCTTACTATTGAGACTGGGGTTGTCTGGAGAAACGTGTGTCTGTATTGGGGTTAGTGGAGACGACAGGTCTGACTGTCTGGCCAACCTCTTTGGTTTTTTTAAAGATCGCACAGGTCAGTTTAGTCCGTTTAAGTCAATTTATTATGGGAATGAGGATATCGTCCCCGGAGCTCCCTATTTATGTCGATAAACAGCAGTAGAATCAATTGTTACAGCAGTAAATCTGGTAAACGCACAGTCGATGCTGGAGAGTGGACGGGGCAGGGCAGGAAAGTCCGATTGCGGAGAGAATTTGAGTTCAAATGAGCGAAAAATAATATCAGTGAGAAATCCAGAGGAGATTAAGTGAGATGAAATAAAGTGGCTGGGCAGGACAGGAAACACGCACTTCGAAAAAACAATAAGGGCTTCCACTTCTGCAAATGAACTTGGCAAATGGCAGGCAGTTTTTGCCCAACCCCCTGAAAGTTTAAGACATACTGGTTTTAGAAAATTGCCTGGCAAGCAGACGTTTGCTTTCGATAAATTCTCGTCAACCCAGTATATTTATGTAGTTGTAGCAGTCAGCTCTCAGGATCATCAGCGTGGCCGCTTATCCACGCCGTTTTTGGTTTGCCCAACGCGACTAGTGATCACGCCGGGGTCACCACCTGACAGAGTACGATGGTCGATCATGTGAAGATTTCACATTTAAAGTACGCGAGGGAGAGTTGGTTGGAGGAGCTTTACTGCGGCAAGAGAGCGTACATGCAGCCCAGCAGGCAGTAGCATCAAGTGTTCTCACGGGACGTGTCAGCCGTGCGGGGGGCGCGTGCCTGTGTCTGAACTTTGTTTAACTGCGGCCAATCAACAAATACAGAAATATCGATCGGCTCACGGCGTCCGCGAGCAGAAGTCTGATTGAGGTGCGCGACGCAGTAATTTTCAGGCATATTAGGTGTACCAGGGACAGCATGGGTTTAGAGAACGCGCTGAGGACCAGGAGAGGTAAAAAGTTCATTAGAGACATGTGAGTAATAAGAGGAACCTAGCAATATTCATCTTTCCACACACGTACACGCTGGGCGGGTATTTTGGTCCAGTCGCTGAGTGGATCATGAAAAAGCAGAGCCTCATTAATATCAAACAGATCGACCAGTAAGGTGATTGAACAATCCAAAGGGGATAGCATGGAGCAAAAGGTGTGACGGGAAACTCTGAACAAAATAATTTTCAATAGAAGCGAAGAAACGAGTCCCAGGAAGTAGTCTTGAAGAAGGAGACACGATCGCTGGGACAAGAGCTTTATTTGCCTGACGTTTCGGATTCCTGCTCGAATTTATCACCAGAGACAACAGCAGCTACGGGTGATTCACGCACAAGGGGCTGCGGTATTTATAGGATGCAGTCGCCATGCCACCGCATA
>CACRXP010000052.1:534817-578936 GCA_902702965.1 Spirometra erinaceieuropaei | reverse complement strand
GGTGTGCTGAGTGTTTGATGGCCGACATTCACGTCGTTAATTGCTGAAATTTCATCACGTGCGTTGAATGTTGGTGTGATGATGGCTCGACCATCTGACGCATCGACCCTGGTGTTGGGACAAGTGTTCACCTGTGCGCTCCCCACTTGTCTAATTACTCCGCCTAGGCGAAGTTTCAGCACCGAGTATGGAAGGGGAAGTTTATTGCACTTGTTAATTGACTGGGAGCCAATAAACCACGATTCAAGTAGCTCCCGGCTCACGCGGTTGTCACCTCTTGCGAGAATTTCGGCCTCGTCGAATGAGCCGCAACTTGAGAGCTGGCGTCATTTCTCCGCACCGCTGCAGCGTGTTCGGCCATTCTCGTTCGGAGCCGTCTTCCGGTTTCTCCGACGTAGTTGCGTTGTCCGCAACTGCACCAGATCCGATAAACAACTCCTGACGCTTCTTGCCGTGGCAGCGGGTCTTTCGGTTTCATTACCGGACGCCTGATGGTTGCCTCCGGTCTGTGTGCAACTCCAACCCCAAGTGGTGCGAAAAGGCGGCCGGCAGCTTCCGAAACGTTCTTGACATACGGAAGCGCCCGCCAAGATCTGGTGTCCGTGCGGTTAGGCCTTTCATCCCTTTTGCGTATGCACCTGTTAACAAAGTTGCGCGGGTAGCCATTGGCTTTGAATACCCGTCGGAGATATTGTAGTTCGGCAGTCTTGTCTTCCGGTTTACTGCAGTGCGTTTCGACACGCCGATAGAGCGTCCTTGCACATCTGCGTTTGTGGCTGATTGGGTGGTTGCTGTTGAAGTTCAGTACTTGCATCGTATTTGTCGCTTTCCTGGTGTAGGGACAAGTGTTCACATGTGCGTTCCCCGCGCTCATAGGTATGCGGTAGCATGGCGACTGCATCCTATAAATACTGCAGCCCCTTTTGCGTGAATCACCCGTATCTGCTGTTGTCTCTGATCATGGATTCGAGCAGGAATCCGAAACGACAGGCTAATAAAGCTCTTGTCCCAGCGATCGTGTCTCCTTCTTCAAAAGTAATTTTCGTTAGACCTCGCGGATGGCGTCGTTGCCTAGATCTTAGCACATCCAAGGCCAAGTTCTTATAGATCTACGGTGGCATGTATTCTGTAGATTCGATGACAACAAAGCCCCTCGGGTCACGGAGATTTTCTGGCAATTTTGCGGTTATGCGAACACCTTGCCAAAATCAAAAGTTAGATATGCTTAATCAACCCAAATCAAAAAGTCGCTGCAAGAAACTGTGCTATGCGCCTGAACGGTCACAAAAAAACCGCCAGTCGCGTACGATGGGCATTTTTGATATTTCGCAGTCTACTGTTTTTGCAATTCTGTTTTAATTAACCTTTTAAGATTTTATTGTCGCGACAATCTAATCTGCCTCTCATGCCTAGATTCCATAGAGAAAGTGTTTCTGCCCTTCCAACATGCCTTGTAAGTTGACAGTCGTAGTGAGGTCCGCACGCGGCCAATACCTGCTGGCGCAGGAGCCTCTACACCGATCACCTGGTTCACCCGATACATTTACGGTCGCCGTAGTTATGTAGGCAGCTGCCGAGTTTACAGCAGGCGGTGGTGGTGGTGTGCTCTTCGGTTGCACAACACAAAAAAGCGTGACCTCCGATCTGTCAGCCATCGTGAAGTCACGTTGGAAGGGATGGTGTCATAAACTTTCGGCTGCTGTCGATTTGATCTGCAGTGACTCTGCACCTGTCGCCTGTCGCAGCGCGGCGGCTCTGACACGAACTCGCACGCGCGTACGAGTGGCAGTCTGGTTCTCGGCCAATCACGGCTATCCAAACCGACCAATAAACTTCAAGGCTGCTGCAGACGTCCTCGTCCAGGACGCCTTGACACCTGTCCCGGTCACACATTGAGGCCAACCTCTTTGGCTTTTTTAAAGATCGCACAGGTCAGTTTAGTCCGTTTAAGTCAATTTATTATGGGAATGAGGATATCGTCCCCGGAGCTCCCTATTTATGTCGATAAACAGCAGTAGAATCAATTGTTTCAGCAGTAAATCTGGTAAACGCACAGTCGATGCTGGAGAGTGGACGGGGCAGGGCAGGAAAGTCCGATTGCGGAGAGAATTTGAGTTCAAATGAGCGAAAAATAATCTCAGTGAGAAATCCAGAGGAGATTAAGTGAGATGAAATAAAGTGGCTGGGCAGGACAGGAAACACGCACTTCGAAAAAACAATAAGGGCTTCCACTTCTGCAAATGAACTTGGCAAATGGCAGGCAGTTTTTGCCCAACCCCCTGAAAGTTTAAGACATACTGGTTTTAGAAAATTGCCTGGCAAGCAGACGTTTGCTTTCGATAAATTCTCGTCAACCCAGTATATTTATGTAGTTGTAGCAGTCAGCTCTCAGGATCATCAGCGTGGCCGCTTATCCACGCCGTTTTTGGTTTGCCCAACGCGACTAGTGATCACGCCGGGGTCACCACCTGACATGGTACGATGGTCGATCATGTGAAGATTTCACATTTAAAGTACGCGAGGGAGAGTTGGTTGGAGGAGCTTTACTGCGGCAAGAGAGCGTACATGCAGCCCAGCAGGCAGTAGCATCAAGTGTTCTCACGGGACGTGTCAGCCGTGCGGGGGGCGCGTGCCTGCATCTGAACTTTGTTTAACTGCGGCCAATCAACAAATACAGAAATATCGATCGGCTCACGGCGTCCGCGAGCAGAAGTCTGATTGAGGTGCGTGGACGCAGCGATTTTCACGCATAGTAGGTGGACCAGGGGCAGCAAGGGTTTAACGGCCGCGCTGAGGACCGTGAAAGGTAACAAGTTCATTTGAGACATGCGAGTAATAAGAGGAATCTAGCAGTATTCATCTTTTCACACACGTACATGCTTGGCTGGTGTTTTGGTCCTGTCGCTGAGTTGATCATGAAACAGCAGAGCCTCACTAATATCAAACAGATCGACCAGTAAGGTGTTTGAACAATCCAAAGGGGATAGTATGGACCAAAAGGTGTAACGGGAAATTCTGAAAAAAGTAATTTTAGCTAGACCTCGCGGATGGCGTCGTTGCCTATATCTTAGCACATGCAATGCCAAGTTCTTATAGCTCTACGGTAGCATGTATTCTGTGAATTCGATGACAACAAAGCCCCTCGGAACACGGAGATTTTCTGGTAATTTTGCGGCTATGCGAACACCTTGCCAAAATCAAAAGGTAGATATGCCTAGCCAAACCAAGTCAAAAAGTGGCTGCTATGAGCCTGAACGGTCACGAAAAAGCCGCCAGTCGCGTACGATGGGACATTTTTGATATCGTCCAGTCTACTGTTTTTGCAACTCTGTTTTAATTAACCTTTTAGGAGTTTATTGTCGCGACAATCTAATCTGCCTCTCATGCCCAGATTCCATAGAGAAAGTGTTTCTGCCCTTCCAACATGCCTTGTAAGTTGACAGTTGTAGTGAGGTCCGCACGCGGCCAATACCTGCTTGCGCAGGAGCCTCTACACCGATCACCTGCTTTACCCGATACATTTACGGTCGCCGTAGATATGTAGGCAGCTGCCGAGTTTACAGCAGGCGGAGGTGGTGGTGGTGTGCTCTTCGGTTGCACAACACAAAAAAGCGTGACCTCCGATCTGTCAGCCATCGAGAAGTCACGTTGGAGGGGTTGGTGTCACAAACTTTCAGCTGCTGTCGATTTGATCTGTAGTGACTCTGCACCTGCCGCCTGTCGCAGCGCGGCGGCTCTGACACCAACTCGCACGCGCGTACGAGTGGCAGTCTGGTTCTCGGCCAATCACGGCTATCCAAACCGACCAATAAACTTCAAGGCTGCTGCAGACGTCCTCGTCCAGGACGCCTTGACACCTGTCCCGGTCACACATTGAGGCCTGTTATTGTGGCGCAGCCATTGTGCTCTCGCCCGCCTGCCAAAGTGCTCCAACCTATTCTTCATTCAGTCTGTACAGAATACAATACTCTCTCGACCGACGTCTGACTTCTCCCCTTTTTAGTTAAGACCCGGTCTGAAGGTCGTAGTGGTTAGGGTTGCCTGTCCGGTACTTTCTCTGCTTGGGTATTCATGCATTCTCGGGAGGACAGCAGAGGGGGGGAAGGGTAGAATCATCGGGTGTGCTGTGCAGATTTCATCCGTTTGAATGACTGTGTGGACATAGCTGTATTCGTGAAGTCCGGTACTTGCCCGATTTTTTTGACTTTTCTGGAGACTGCAGTTGGCATCTCTCGACCTAGACATCGGCGCAAAGGCACGCCAGTGAGGGGAAATTGGCTATTTATTTTGGTTCCATTGTACATTCGATATACGTGTCAGATGAGTTCAGTACTTCCGTTGACCTTTGGGATGCAATGCACGGTGTGAGTAGAAGGAACCAGCTAATTCGCTCGTGTAAGGAAGGAGTCGCGACCGATGGAGGCGGTATTTTATTCGCTCAAAATTTCGAACTCTTTCTCGAGATCATCACCGGAGACAACACGCCCTCGGCCCCTATAACCGTCCCTGGCTGTGAAAACGTCGAATATGAGTCCGAACCCGTTGACGCATGAAATTCTCTGTTCTAGCGATTGAGTTTCTTTCTTCTTGACCAGTCCCTGATCCCATTTAATTCTCTTGTATGCGCAATTTGTTTGCGTTGATGTGCATGTGCGTCGATCTATGCGTGCGAACCTTTCGCCCCAAAAAAGGGGTCACGCGGTAGATGCGCTCGACCAACACGGGGGGGCTAGATCAGGGTCAGCCAGGAGCTATTGGGAATGCGCACCCATCAAAAATGCAAACATTGGGGTGTGGTGGAACTGTTGTGAACGCGAAGGACACCAGTGCCAATCCCAGACTATGTACATCAGGACAAGACACGAGTAATGCAAGAATGAATGATTAACTGCCAACTGACCTGGTAGTCGTGCCACGCGCGTCGCGTTGAGCCGAGTTCCTTCCATTCAGATAAACAAACAGCATATCCAGTTGTCGGTTACCGTCGCGCCCAATTGGATCCGTGCAACTCCCCATTATACAATCCTGGTCAGTGTCTGTTGTGGACCAGGGGGCTTGATTGTATGCCTGGGTGAGAGTTTTCGTCGTGCTAGCCACCTGCGACCTCTCCCGCCTCCGAACGTCTTGACTCTGTCTCGACACTGAGTCTAGGTGGGGAAGAGAGAGTGCAGTAGGCATTGGACAAGTTCGCCATCACTTCGGACTAAATCGTACGCAAGTCACCGTCCGTGCTCTCACGCGGTGAACAAAACGAGCCTAACTGGCGGTCTAACCCCCTGGGCTACGATGGTCAGACAGAAAGCCTTGAGTTTTGACATTTTGGCCGAGCTACCTACCCAGACTACTGTAACGTATGAAACCCACCAATTGTATACGAAAATCTGATGCCCAAGCCGGTTTCTCAATGGCATCGGTTGGGAATCGACCAGATGACTACCAAGCTCGTCCCGAATAGGCGTTTTTGCCCGAATCAACCATAATTAGAGAGAGATCGAGATCAGCATTTGGCAAGAAAATAAGATGATCAAACCAACCAAACCAAGTTGTTCACCGCTGACGTGGAAGACTAAAGTGCTAGTTTCTGTGTCAGGAGGTCATTTGTTCCTGTTGATGCTAATTTTCAAATTGCGCGAATTTTTCCTCCGATATAGACACTGCTGCATTCAGCACAGGCCAGCGTGTAAATAAGGCTGACCATTAGATACCCGCTTAGCTGTGACCCAACACAACTGTTTCATCGACGCAAAGAAGGTTGGCTTGAGATAACGGAAAATAATTGGCTGGGTGCTACTTTCATGGCAGTGTCAAATGACCCATTTCGATTTTCATGACCTCTGGTGTCGCAAATCCTCCTGGAAACCGAAAGGCTTATCGTCGCAAGGAGTCCGCATGCGTATTACAGTTATGACCTTAGAGTAAGTGCTGTTGCCGACTTCAGGCGTCTTAGGTGGTGCATCGGATTGTCGGCGTCTCGATAATGAGAGATGAATAAAGGGTAGTTTGGCCAAATATTAATCCCGAGTGTCTATTCGAACAAGTATGTGGACGGATTTTCAGATGCCTATTACGTGCCCACCTAGTTTAGATTGTCCTTCCTTGAAATGGAAGAGGAAGAATATTATACTTTTTCAGATTCAGGCAAGTTGAAGAAGGCTGCAACAAGGTTGTTTACACTCATCGAGACAGACAGAACCGTTAACGGAAAGTGGCCAGACAGTCAGAAGCAAGTTATTTTGACATCTGGGTATACTCAACGCGTATTTTCGTTAATTGGTACGTGTGAGAACGAGATGGAAAGCCAAAGTGCACCGAACCCAAATTTTAGTCAGCACTCCTGTGCGTGAAGGTCTCGGGAATGGCCGGCCGGTCTTGGGGTTGTAAATAGATCAGAGCCGACCATCAGTCACCGAGTGGTGGGGGTGAGAGACCCACTGTCACAGCAAACAACGTCTGGAGTCGTTTATTGGATCTGGCGCAATTTTCGGAATATCAGCTAGGCCGAGAAAACAGGAAGATTAGTCTGGACTCGGATGACAGAACACGCAGCGGCATTGTGGAGGAATGCTGTCGAATTTTGGGCGACAGCTCACTAAAAGAGACCCAATCGCACTTTAAAGTCCGAGGAGGCCAAAGTCTTCGCGAGAGACGACAGTCGCTTGAACTATTTTCCTCCGATCCACAGCCAATCAACAGGCGCAAATCTCTCCCGTCTGTCTCGCTGTCTAATGTTAGGAAGTTGCCTGGACAGAGTAATAAGTCACACGAAATGCGTGCGGATGCACACTACTTCCAGCGGCTGAAATGGTCGGTAAAATATTTAAGCAAGTACTACGCTCATCATGGACACCATTGTTGAAACCGCGGCCCAAAAGCAGATTTAAATTTTTCCTGGAACCATTTAGGTCACAAAGACAACTCGCACAGTTCAATGCTAACCTCAGAGACTCTCAGCCATGAAACACGTCTTTAAGTACTCGCTCGATATAGTGCCCATCGGCGTAGATAGCTTCTTCAAGAAAACTTGTTGGTCAGCCAGTGTGTGATTTCGTTACCATAGTATTTTGCTTCCCCTTGGTTTCTAAATTACCTGCCCGCCAAGATTTTTCCGTAAGCGAGGAAGTGGTCACCTTGATTCGGGCCACATCCCATTATCGAGATAGGTTGACCGTTAACTTTTGTGGTGCACCTAGAATTTTGGCCGTCGCGCGCCCCATGGGAATTTTTGCGTCGTCGACCAATTGCGTGTCGACAAAATCATTTATGATCTGGCACAACTGCGCAGCGTCTGTCGCATTCTTTCCCCCTTCGCCCACATTGTTCTGATGGTACGACCATATAAAGGTGACTGGCAATGAACTCGGACGATTGTTGTATCCAACTCTCTGGATACAGACCGGAATGCTACTCATCACAGTTTAAAAAGAGGACTTCGCTCCCACATTTGACCGGCATAAGACCTTAGATTATTGGTGAAGGCGTATGTCGGCAACTGACATCGTGCACACCGGTTGGCTTAACTACCATCCAACATCTACTTCTTTCAGATGAGGATGTTCAAACATCAGTAACGGGGCTGGGGGAGAAAATGTGACGTCAAAGCTCCCTCCTGCAGAACACCAAGCTCTAATGTAATATTTTTCTCCGCAGACATGTCTCTGGATTCGAAAATTTGCCTCTATAAGCACTTCGAACGTCGCAGCAGACATGTTTCAGTGCGACAGGAAGTGAACGTATGTCTGTGGCTGTCCGCACCTCCTTGCTCTTCGCCGCTTTGTCACGCTGCCATTCTGTCTACTTCACGGTGCCTGTCGATTCGCTGTCAGGACCGTTCGAGGCTTGCCCTTTGCTCTGCGAGAGCTCGAAGCCAATCACCTCTGCCCCTTCGCTGATTGGCCAGAGGCAGAAATAACGCCTACAGAGCGATGGCGCACACTCACCGACTTGTCCTGATTGTACCCGGTTCCTCCGTCTGGCTTTTTTTTTTACCAAGGATATATTTATGAATGCCCCTAAAATGTCTCCACTGAACGAAAAGTCGTCAAAAGGCGCATGAACAATAGCAAAATGTTGCTCTAAAGAGCAGGGACAAAAGTTTACCTCAAGGCCAATAATTAATTTACCAGCATTTTTTAAAAAGCACTGACTCCTAATGGCCTGTTCTAAATAATTACTTAAATCCTTGCAGGTGACACCTGATTCCTCCCTGACGTGTGTCCAACTGCGGGGCATGAAGAAATGGAGCGTGGTTTGATTTCTCGGACTTTGTAGCTCCGGCGATTCCTGAGGTATCCCACCTCAGATGAGATCCGGAAATGGGCTGGACAGAGGAGGTGATTAGATTTCGGGGTAACAATTGGGAGATGGCACCCAAAAAAGTCCCTTACCGATGAGAATATGCCGGAGGACTGCATGAGTGTTCGTCCACAGGCTGATGAAAGGAATAAAATAAGGGTATTTTACTGAGGGCCGGAAAACTTTAAAAGCATACAATCCTAGACAGACGGTGTCATCAGCTAAGCAATTTCACAAAACGGCAACTCTCGTCGGGGTCAAGTGCGGCGATGTTTTCAATCACGTCCTCTGTGTTTATTGAACGTGCAGTTTTGAAAGCGATGATATGAAGGCATAGGGTCATAAACAGCACAACGTAGAACGTTTCCTTTAGCCAACTGCATTCCGCTTTTAATCCCCTATTTAAAAAGCAATTAAGCAGGGAATACGAGCTGGATCGACTTCATATTATCTGCCTCTTCAAGTAAATCCGATAACGCGCACATTTTTGTTGCCATATAGCGATGAGGTTACACTTTATCTTTCGAAAAGCCATTTCTGAAAAAAACTTCTTAGTATTATTTATATTTATCCACGCGATCGAAGGTCCCACCCGTGAAACCCCTATTACCACCTGTCCCGTAAGACAGGCTGCTTTGATTGGGCGGATTTTTTTGGGTGCCATCTCCCAATTGTTACCGATTTCGGTTTGTGTCTGCCCGGTGGGTATGTCTGTTGTCACCCTGCGATGCACGTGATTATACTCCTTCGTACGCCAGGCGCCTGTTCCGTGCATGTGGTTGCTAAGCGACGTGCGTAACCTAAACCTGGAACTCCGCCACCAAGTTGCCATCTGTTCACTGTTTTTTTTCTCAAGCTATCTGCACGGCCAGCCCAGCTACGTGGTGGTGGAGGGCAGGGCCGAACAGTTTTTTTGCAAAAATATGCAGACCCTTGTCCTGCCTGAGCCTTCTGTCTGCAACTGACATCCACGCTACAGCACGACATGAGTCACGCCACCAGCCCTGCCGGAAGATTCTGCCAGCTGCGGCGGCCGAAGATGTTGGGGGTGAGAAGGAGAAAATGTGATTGTTGGGACAGGAATTTTATTCCTCTGACGTTTCGGATTCTCACATCGTCTTTTCGCCTCGCCAGCTGCATGCGCCCGATCCCGCTTCCGGTCTTCTTGACTCTGTCTTGACACTGGGTCCGGGTGGGGGAGGGGGAAGGGGGGAGTGCGGTAGATGCTGCGAAAGTCTACAATCACTGTAAACTAATTCACACGCGAGCCACCGTCCCTGAGCGCACCCTGCTGCGGGGTATGCGCTGGACAGCGTCGATGACGACAGCCAAACTGTGGTAGGCCACACCGACCACATTTTAAAATCCCGCGGGAGTGCCATCTTCACGACGTTTCAAACAAAACCTCCGTCACCGCTTGTGGCGCATTGCGCAGGTACGGAAATCAGGCAGTCGACTTATCGATTTTCCGCCGCTTTTATTGAAATGCACGAAGAGGAGGGCGAATTCGCTGGAATAAGTGTTTTACGCGCCTGGCGTTTCATATTCACACTCAAATCCATCACCAGGGACGGAATCAGACGAGGCTTGCACAGACGTCGCAGCTCTTGTTCCAGAGACCGCGTCTCCTTCTTCGCGACAGCTTCCTGCAACTCGCCTCTTCGCTTCTATCGGCAAATTGAAATGCGTCCTCTCCAACTTACCGCACGCGCTCAGTCCGGGCTGGCCGGCGCAGGCCGTCAGGAAGCGGCCGTTGCGCTCGTATGTCATGATTGCGTCAAACAATTTGGTTCGGATTAAACACCATCTGCTGGTATTTCCCGTTTCTCCGTGGTTTATGGTGGTTTGGGCACGCTTATTGCCCTAGCTGTCACGGCCTTACTTCTTTCCCGGAGTTAACTCAGTCTCTAGGTAAGACTGTTCACCTTTTTAAGCCGTGGCATTCAGCTTTATCAGCGAAGTTACAGCTTTGTGCTTAATTTATGATAAATCTTCATTTAAAAATACTCTTGAGACCAATCGCCTTATTGAACCGCCTTCCTATCTAGCCATGAGGACGTCTAGTAAAGGTGGCTTTTCGCACTGCTTTTTGATTGTGAATTTAACCCTCTAATGGGGACTAGTCATAGCAATAAGTAGAGTTGATGTGCTAACTCATGAAATGTTCACCAAAATCCTAAAATTCATTTACGACTCTAAAATATTACTTAAGTAAGGTTGTAAGATTACTCACCATGCAGCATAATCCTATGGCTATTCAAATACTCCACGATGTTGGCTTTTGAACGGATTCCTTTTCGGTCGCCTACGGAAACTAAACTCTGCAAAAAATGACTAATTAAGTAGCATGCATTTTGCCATTGATTTTAGATGCCTTTGTAAATTCAATTATATTTCATCGAAGACATGTATAAAATAGCAATTCTTTTACTCATTTTGTAGAAAACTACGTCTTCTTCAAATTTCATATTTGAAGGAAGGGTATTATTCGGTTTTAAGAAACGTTTCCAATTCTCGATAATTTTGAATCCGACCTACCGTTACACTTGCATTCAGGGTTTCCAAACTACAAGCCGTATATTTTCCGTGTACGGAAAATCATACATTTCTGTACGCTACTAAGATGTGAACATATGAGGCTCATAAAAGTTTTCAGCGGATTTCGAGCCATATTGTAAATTTTACAAGCAGGATTAGTAAATGCAAAGACACGATGTTTTATGAACGTGAATTTCACGGGTTTAAAAATCTCACAGTTAGAAACTTTAAAGTCGAATTATACCCTTCCTTCAAGTATTAACTTTAAAGACGACGTAATTTCCTTCTAAGTAAGTAAAAAATGAAAACTCATATGCATGTTTTCCCATGAAATATACTTGAAGGAAAAATGAAATCCCTCGTTCAATCGGTGGGTCTAAGTAACAAGATGGAATCTACTTTAAGTGACCCGAGTAAATTTTTCCTGAAACGTTAGGGAAAGATGAAACCAAGGCATTGGAAGACTCCGTCTGGAAAACAGTTAAACATTTTCTACACAAAAATCTGATTGGCGCTAAAATCGTATTATTACTTAAACCGATGGGTACAGCTATTTCCAGACTATATGGACTGTCAAAAACGCATTAAGGGGGCATACTCTACGGCCACTTTTGCCCACCTCTAATTCACCCCAAAACAGACAAGCAATTAGAACCAATCCAACACCGATATTCGAATGACACGATGAAAGGCAGTTTCCATTTTATTGAATAAATCAGACATCAAAACATTTCTAACAAATGCATGATATCCTTGGACGTAGCATTCCTATTTACAACTGTACAACTTGATGACGTCCATGCGGCTGAAACTCGAATGCCGTCCGAAATACTATGTAACTTGTTCAAAATGTGCATGAAATTGTTCAATTTCTGTTTAATGGGCAATTATACAGACAGATTGACGCAGAAGTAGTGGGCGCTCGGCTCGTTCCAAACTTTGCCGACTTTTTTGTGTGCCACTTGGAAGAAAGGATGTAATCGGAACTGAACATGCAGACACTATACGGCCTACACATAGCAGTGAGTAGCCTGTAGCCGAAAATTAAATTCGCAATGGAGAGGGGGCGGTGCAACCTGCTATCTTTCCTGGACGTCCTCATTACTAAAAGGAAAGATGACGCGTGAATCAGTTTGTAATGGGACAGACTCTTGCAGCATCTACCCCACTCTACCCTCCTTCATTCACTGCCCCGAGACCAACACGATGTAAAACGAACGGAGGCGGAGATCGGACTTAGTGACTGACAAAGCCGAACGGTCGTCTACGCGTACCACGCACGAGCTGATGCTCACATCATGCACCGGACTTACATGCAGGCCAGGTCGGATCTCACGTATGTGTGAGTGTCTTAAAGGATACATTATGGAGGAACCATTATAGTCCGATCCTCAGTGCTTCAGTCATTTCAAGATACCCATATCGGAGCCAAGTTAGCCCATCGGCTGGCAACCCACCAAACCAGAGCGTCAGATATATCGTAGTGAGGAATCCGCTAATTTGGTGTAGCGATGATGGTCGATCTGACCATCATTAGTCAACTCTCCGAGCCTGTCAGTCATTAACTGATGAAATTTGGCGCAGTGGTTAGCAGAGCTAGACGTCCGTCTACGCGTGCCACACACGAGCCGATCAGGGGACGCGTTTTCTGATTGTGTGAAATGTGCATGGCTCGACCTATGACAGTACGCCATTCACACCGGCGACGGCTCGGGGCATCACATGTCGGAAAGAGCATGAGTATCACGAGCTATGGCGCGTGATGTGGAGGGGATGTGTGTGGGCAGGTAGGGGTTGGGAGAGGGGGGGGGATGAGGTTTCACTGGAGATTTTCATGGATTTTCATAGAAAGATGGTTCGGTAACGCGATCGGTTTCCCATAAGGGCACATGAAAACGGTTAATGTTTACATTTCCTGAGTTTTTTTTTTACCAATACAACGGAAACAAAATCTGATGTGTATTTCCTTTAAAAGAGCGTGAAACATTTGTTGTATTGACCGCCTCACTGCGACGCCGCTTAAATGCAGCATCCAAAAGTAAGGCAATAACTTAAGGCAAAAACTCACTGAACAATTAGTTCTGAAAAAGTCCCCTTTTACTATGCTTACGCTTTAAGGGTGACAAAAGTTCAAATACCATCAAGCGACGGTTGAGACGCACCACTAAAAGGACACACAATGCAACCGAACTCTTGTGCAGTAGTCATACTAAAGGCATTTAAATTTCGTGGCAATGCATGCATTGCCATCGCGCGCTACCACAAATTGTGTTTATCAGTTCACATGTACGTGCAGCTGGAAGTACATTGGGCGAACACAAAGGCAATTAGCAGACAGGTCAGTTGACCACCTGCCTAAGTGGATTTTAGAGCAGGAAAATAAAATTTCTAGTTTTTGAATCACGAAACACCTCCTAGATAGCGGTCACTCCGTTGACCCCAAAACATCCTTCCAAGTACTTGCTTGAGCACGAGCAACTCGGAAACCGCGCTATATCGAAACAGCCTGCATGAAGCGGGAGAAACTCGACCTATGTAAACAGACAGACCACGTGGTCAGCCTCAACTTGCCCTGGCAATGCTCAGTCTTTATATTTATGCATCCCCTTTTTCGTGTTAGCTTGCCCCCTTTCTCTTTCCTGAATTGCGTTTATAAGATGCCATTTTATTGATTAGTCTGCGTACAGTATACGATGACCCTGCTGTTTTGCATCGATTTTTTTCGTGCGAATTCAAATTGCTTTATTAACGTTATGAATAGTCTTCATTCGATGATAACATTTACAATGGAAAAGGAGCAGTTCAACAAGATATGTTCCCTGGAAATCCTCATAACTGGACGGGAAGGTGGTGCAATAAGGCGATCTGTTTTCCATAAGGATGCATGAAAAGGTCAATACCTACATTGCCTGTGCTTTGTATCAATACAACGAAAGCAACACCTGGTTTGCACTCTTTTCCAAACAGCGAGAAACATTTGCTCTATTGAGGCAGCGAACGCAGAAATTGGTTTCCTCAAAACAGCCTTGCTTAGATGTGGAGATCCAACACGTTTCATCCAGAAGTACAGTAACACCTTACGGTCAAACTAACGGAAAAATCGGTTTTGAAAAAGCCCGTGCTGATATCCTTAACTTTTAAGGGTGAAAGCACTTAAAATAACATTAAGCGGCGATTTGGAGTCACTAATGAAAGACTATACAGTGCAACTGAACTCATATTCAGTATTTTCACTAAAGCTATGTCAATTCCACGAGCAAAGAATGTCTTGCCAAAGCACGCCACCTCAAGCTGTGTTTAAGAAATCCCATGCACTTGTGGATGCAAGTATATTGAGCAAACGCAAAGGCAATTGATAGCCAGGTCAGTTGAGCACCTGCTTAAATGACTTCTAAAGCAGGAAAATAAACTTCCCCGTTCTTCTACCACAAAACAACTCCTGGATGGCGGTAACACTGTTGACCACAAAACATCCTGCCGTGTATTAGTCTGAGTGCGACCAACTCGGACATAGGGCTGCTCGGAAGCAACTTACATGTCGCGGGAGAAACCCTAACTATGCAAACAGCTCAACCACAAGGTCAAACCAAACTTGCCCTTGTGATGGTCAATCTTTATATCTATACACCCCTTTTTGTGTTACTTTCCCCCTTTTCTTCTCTTCCCTGGATTTCGATTATATGTTGCCATTTTATTGCTTAGTCTGCGTACAGTAAACGATGATCCTGCTGTTTTACATCGATTTTTTCCGTGCGGTTTTAAATTGCCGTATGCCTCTTATTCGTTATTTGTGTTATGCAGCGACGGGTTGAAGTTGGTAGGCTCTTGCGAAATTTGTTGGTACCAATATAAATAAAGGTAGGGTGTATGACACCACGTAGCTGACATCTCCGACATGTACACTTAAATTCCGTGTGACAGCAAACACCACTTATTATTCACCGTTCCTATTGGTTGAAATTTTCTGACTAAATTTAGACTTGTCAGCGGTGGTCTATTCAAAATCAGTTATTTTCGAAAATTGCTTTTTGTCTATATTTTAGATTACCGCGCTCAATTTCTTTGTCCTATGAACGCAGACAATAAGACTTTCGGTGGAAATTTATTTATTTTATGTGTCTTCTTGCATTCTGGCTCATTAGTCGTCGTCCAGTCATACCCAACTCTGACGTGTGGAACACCTGGGACTCGATTCCGCGACCCGACGGTTAGAAGTCCAGCTCCTAAGACAGAAATGACCATTCCGGTCTCCCTTATCTTTGTCGGTAGTATTTTTATGTCCAATTTAGAGAACGACTTTTCGGCAAAGGTTGAACCTAATGGACTTCCCATTACTACTCCGTCAATTCATCTGTATAGATGTCCATTAAACAGAAAATTAAAATTTTTTTCTCGTACACCTTCAACAAGTCACGTGGTATTTCGGGTTACAGACGGGGTTCAGACACATGGGTGCATATGAAATCTATTGTCTCACTAAGTGGTACATTTGTAAAAAGTGGTTCTACGTTCAAAGATATCATGCATTTGCTGGAAATGTTCGGATGCCAAGTTTCTTCCCTTTTTTTCCTTAAATTGCGTTTTTCAGTTACCATTTTCATTTATTAGTCTGTGTGAACTGAAAGATGACCTTGCTGTTTAGCATCGGTTCTTCTGTGCAAACTGAAATTGTTGTATGCTTCTTATTCGTTATTTGTGTTATGCAGTGACGGATTGAAGTTGATCAGCTCTTGCGAAATTTTTTGGTACCAATAAATTTTGCTGTGTATGCCTTTTTCACTTTCGTACCGGGCAAAAATTGCTTCATAATTCATTTAAAACTCTCTTTTAAAACCTTCGTATATTTTTCAGTGCTGCTTCCAAGAGCGAAACGACCGCCAACGTACTGGTGGTTTCTGACACGATTAAACTCACACAGGCAATTAAAAAGCGACAAATGGGTTTCCCGCCTCTCGGCGTGTTTTATCGTCTGTTTCGGGATGATGTTTTGGGGAAATAATTATCATTTTTAAGGAAGTAAATCTATTATGCGTGGCTTCCGAACGCTGATAATTTGGATATTTTTTCAGTTAAGGCTGTCTTTCTGCGTGTAAGGTAAGGAAAAGCCTCAGTAGAATGAGATAAGGAGTCTTTTATCAAACACATAAGTAGAAGGGCATTCTAGCAAGATCTTTTTTCGCAGCCGTACCCCTTAGGGGTTAGAATCAGGGGCTAGGGTTAGGGGTTAGTGTCCGGGTTAGGGGTTGGGGTTAGGGTTAGACCCCTTATTACCACTGGTCCCGTATGACAGGCAGCTGGGACTTGCCTACTGCAGATACGGCTACGAAATAAGATCCGACCACTATTTTTAATCCTTTCGCCTATCAAGCAACGTCCTAACCTCATAGCTGGAATAAGCATACTAGTAAAGTGCGATTAGGACTTTCGCGAATAATCAACAGATACAATACTTCTGCAAACCTGGTCTATACAAAAAGGATGTACTGCAGAGTTGAGGAGAAAATACAGTCCTTTATTTTGTAAGTGCTGACACAACCATCGCGTCCTTCTTGTAAGACTACTCGATCAGAAATTACGCGTGCCTGATGTCGGGACAGGTCCACGACAGAACAAAACTGCAAACAGCATGAGTTCGCTGACGGTTACGCTCGGCAGATGGGAGCGGTTTGTAGTCACTGTGACGACCAGCTTGAGATTTAAATGCAAATTCGACTTTCAGGGTAATTAACCTTTTTCGCCGCCCAGGTCGGACCCCCCCCCCTCCGTAACACACGTTACCCAGCGCTAAATTCCCGGTGGGGTGTCGCAGAAGCCTAGGACGAGAGCGATAGCCCCGGCTACCTCGACTTCCAGGCCCAGTCCCAAGTGGGAAGAGAAGAAATGGGACGGGTGGAGGGATCGGAAAGGGCTGACAGTCGGATGAGAGTGCCTCCGGCGCCGGTGGGAGAGCGGCGCCCCAAGTGTCCCGCCAGGAAACGCGGTCTTAAGTCAGGCCACGTCTGACTCGGCCTTGAATCTGATTGGTTGGTTGGAAAGCCGAGCGGGAGAGCGCCAGACAGCTCTGGTGTGCACATGCGGACACTCACGAGAGGCCCAGTTTTGCGACAGGCTCGCAGAGTAGGGCCACTACGGGGTCACCTTCTCCCGTGTCCCAACTCTAACCCTACTCTTAACACTAGCCCTACTCTCCAGGCCCTCATCCTCATAACCCCAACGACATCCCTAACCCTCCTAGTCCCGAACCCAAGCCTGACCCAACACCAATCCTAACCCTAATCCCCCTGGAATTTCAGACAAAACTAACTGTAGTATGAGGGCACATATTGTCGTGCCCAACTGCAGCCTAATATCATTATCAGAAATAAGCTACATCTAGCCATCGACTGCAGACAAAAAACCTAGCAGCCTTTTATAATCCTAGGGGAGATAGGAAGCCGAAAAACCGGCCCCAGACGCGTGCAAGTATCCTTTATACTTCGGCCTGATGACCAGACGGAGCCAACAGTTTCCGCGGACTTGTAAGGTACTAGCTTGAAGTGTTTAGTTGAAAACTATTTTATTTTCATTCGTGTATTTGTATATATTGCATCGGCAACTGTTCAAGGAGACATTCAAGAACTGCTGTCAAACCGGTGCATGCATGATAGAAAACATGACATGTCAAGGCAACATGAAAGGTTCACCGTCATTACCAACGATGACCACCGTGTGCTCCACCGCAGGATGGGGGCAGAGACTGTGACTTGCGTGACGGCAGACTTGCGCAGCATCTACCACACCCTCTTCTACCTCACGATCCTGGGTCCATTGTCGAGATTGAGTCAAGAAAACTGTAGACCGAATTGAGTGCCTAGGAGTGCCACCACATCCCCCGGCACGCACACAAAGACCCAGAATTACACACAAGAAGGGGTGAGCGACTCTGATCCCAATTTAGTGTGAGTGTCATGAAGATCAAATTAAGAAGGGCCCATTGCAGCCCATGAACAAACACTGGGCTGCCAGCGAGGTTTGGGTTAAATCATCAGTTAAACACCTCCCTAGTCACGACATTTAATACACCGCGGTAGTCTCAAGCGCGACAAGGAGATGCGCCGAGGATCGAACTCGCTCGCTCGCTCGCTCTCTCTCTCTTTCTCTCTCTCTCTCTCTCTCTCTCTCTCTCTCTCTCTCTCTTCCCTCTCCCGTGCATCAGTCGATTGTCCGGTCGGGTCAACCAACGGATGCTTAGATTGGGAGAGATGGCTGACAGAGTTAAAACAACCCGTCTGCGTTTTTCACATACACGAAAGTTCGACCGTCGATTTTGACGATGTCCACCGTGTGCCTCACAACCGCAGCGGCAGCGGTGGGAGCAGGGATGGTGACTTGCGTAGGGGCTTATAGTGCCAGTAGACTTGCGCTGCATCTGCCTACACTCTCTCCGCCTCCCCCGCCTGAGCTCGGTGTCAAGACAGAGACAAGAAGACCGGAGACGAGGGAGGCAGCAGGCGGATGGCTTGGACGGATCCTCACCTTGGCGCTCCACTCCGCACTCCCTGGTCCTCTCAAAAAAATGGTCAGGATTTTGACCCACAAGACAATGGGGTGATGGCAGCGGTCCCACTTGTGCAACGACTGCCGACAACAGGGTCTGCCAACGCACCCCATAAGTGTTGGCACTTTTATTGCGCATAGATAACACCTGCCAGAATCCGATGTGGCCCCCGTGTTGGTCCAGCGCATCTAACACGTGGCCCGTTTTGGGGGCATACACACACACGACTGTTCGGCCATCGTTGCCAACGACATCCAACGTGTGCTGCACAGTAAAGAGACACGGTGACTTGCTCATGAATCAGTTTATAGTGAATGCGGACTCGCATAGCATCGACGGCGCTCTCTCTTTCCCTACCTGGACCCGGTGCCAAGACAAAGTAAAGATGACCGGAGGCGGGGAAGGCGCAGGTAGATGGTACGGCCGAGTCCGCACCTTGGCCCTCCACCCCACACCCCTGGTACACACAGCAAATGACCAGGATTTTGACCAATAACAACAGAAGGGACTGGCGCTGCCGGAGTCGCATCTAGGCGTGCTATCACACCTGACTCAGGTCCCGCGGAGATGGTGTGCCATAAAGGCCACATTAAGAAGTAACCACTGCAACCTAAGTGTTATCCCACCAGTCGGCCGTTCCGCACAAACACACAACACCGGGCCGACTGTAAGGTCCAAGTCATATATTGCCATTTTTAGATATTTTCTCATCCTAAGAAGAACATAATCATGCCACTAATCACTGTCTCTTAGGAGAGGAAGTGCTTATCTTCAGTTGTAGTTAGCGATCAATACGAAGTTTCGAATGCGTTTATTACGCTTAGTTGACGCGCCTGCACATGTGCTTATTGTAGGCAAAATTCGTAAGTAAAACTATAAAAGAAAAAACATTCTGTTTGTCGTTCTGAGCATTCGAACTCACGCAGGCGTCCGTCGTTAGAGTCATAAGCGACAAGAGAACAAGTGACAGTTATGACAGTTCGACCATCGTTTTCGATGATGTCCACCGTGTGCCCCACAGTTGCAACAGCAATGGGAGCAGGGACGGTGACTTACGCAGGGGTTTATAGTGCCAGTAGACTTGCGTAGCATCTACCTACACTCTCTCCTCCTCCCTCACCCAAGCCCGGTGTCAACACAGAGTCAAGAAGACCGGAGACGAGAGAGGCCGCAGGTGGATGGCTCGGACGGATCCTCACCTTGGCGTTCCACCACACCCCCTGGTCCACACAACAAATAACCAGGATTTCAACCAACACAATAGAGATTTGGAGGCTGGCACGGCCGAAGCCGCACCTGTGCGTGCCGCCAACGCCTGGCTCGGATCCCACACTGTGATGGGAGTGCCATAAAGGCCTCATTAAAAAGGAGCCATTGCAGCCTGACTCTCAGACCGCCTCCGGTCAAGGAGGAGGTCCAAGGTACCCCGTCAGTTGGCAACCTTACAAGCCACGGCTTTTAGCGCACCGTGATAGCTTCAAGCGCGTCAGATTGCTTATTATGGAAAAGGTGCCTGGCCTCACAAAAAACACACTAGGATTCCACAAAGAGGCAATGCACTGCCCCGATATCTTCTAACGGAGGGGGAACTCAGGTTAATGGATGGCTGTTTCATTAGGGGGTTTAACGATCTACACTGAAAGTTCCTCCACCCATCCATCCATAGGCAGAGACGCGTGGATCACATGTGATCACGTGGATCACACCAAGTCGCGCCGCTTCGTCTGCGCTCACGCGTCTTTGCGTCACCACCTGATAGGAATTTGGAATGCATATTTCTGACATGTGCGATAGTTCAGATGCCACAAAAATGACGATATTAATCACTGTCTGACACAGACGTGACTTGCGCTTTAGTGAATTAGAGAGTCAGTGCATCCACATCGCCGTCCCTTCCCCCCCCCCACACGCACAACGCTGCAGTCGCAAGACCGAGTCAAGACGAAGGGGGGGGGGGCGGATGCGGACGTAGTGTCAGGTAAAACAAACCTGACCTTTTATGATTACCACGCACGAGGTGATTTTTTAACTCTGTATGCAATCGGCGTCATTTAGGGAACGGATTCTCGACCACAGTCGAGGGCGCATCCTGTTAGATTCAAGGTGCGTTGGGATGTTTTCGGTGCCGAATTTGGGATTGATCGACATCACTCTATCTCAGGCAGTTTGTCAGAGCCACGTTGGCCGTGAATGAAATTGGACTCTGCGGCTGATGGGATGTGGAGTCGCCCTCTGTCGTGTGGCCCACGCGGTCTCTGAACTCACAGAGGCGGGAGGTCCCACTACAGTCAAACTAAGAAGGGACCTATGCGGTTTGGCTGGCAACCCCTCAGGCCACGAATTTAACTGTGTCGAGATACAGTGACTGATCGATCTCATGAAATGTTGACTGAAATTCTGAAATGCGATTTCGATTAGGAAGGATTATTTGGTCGCGGTTGCAATACTGATTATCTTGCGGCATAATCTTATAACATTTCGGACTCAGCAGGATGTCAGCTTTTGAATGCACTGCTTTTCAATCTCCTGTAGAAGCCGTACTTGGTAAAAAATGACTACTCAAGCAGCATGCACTTTTCACAGTGATTTTCGATGGTCTTGCAAATTCAAATATATTTTATAGAAACCGCGAGCGAAAATACGCTTTCTTTCAGTCGTTTGGTAGAGAATCGCGTTATCTTTATATTTTATGCTCGACGAAGGAGTATAATTAGGTTTTAAAAAGGTTTATGATTATAAGGTTTTTTGAGACTGTGCAATGTCCATGCATACAGCATTGTACCTGTCCATTTACCACTACTTCTCATGAAATGTACAACATGGATCGCATCCATTTCAAAAGTTTATGTGACATCTTTTTAAAGGCATAGAAGAATGTGAGATTTTCTTTACACAAAACGCATGCACTTTGTAGACTAAAATCATTAAGCGCTAATGCAACGGTTGATCAAACTCCGAATTTTTCGGGAATTATCAAACTTTTTTAAAACCTAATTATACTCCTTCGTCGAGCATAAAATATAAAGATGACGCGATTCTCTATCAAACGACTGAAAGAAAGCGTATTTTCACTCGCGGTTTCTATAAAATATATTTGAATTTGAAAAACCATCGAAAATCAATGTGAAAAGTGCATGCTGCTTGAGTAGTCATTTTTTACCAAGTACGGTTTCTACAGGAGATTGAAAAGCAGTGCATTCAAAAGCTGACATCCTGCTGAGTCCGAAATGTTATAAGATTATGCCGCAAGATAATCAGTATTACAACCGCGACCAAATAATCCTTCCTAATCGAAAACGCATTTCAGAATTTCAGTCAACGTTTCATGTGATCGATCAGTCACTCTACGCTTAAGCCCGATGTGTGGATGATACCTTCGTCATTATCGGCCAGGATCGAGTGCTCACATTTAAAGAATGTCTCAACGCTGTGTACCCTGACATACAGTTTACGATGGAGAAAGGAGAGGACAATCAGCTGGCCTTCCACGGTGTCCTTGTATGCCGCGAAGATTGTGGTGGACTTTAGACACAGTGTTCAGGAAAGCGACAAATACGATGCAAGCACTGGACTTCAACAGCAACCACCCAATCAGCCACAAACGCAGTTGTGTAAGGACGCGCTATCGGCGTGTCGAAATGCACTGCAGTGATCCGGAAGACAAGATTGCCGAACTAAAATACCGCCGACGGGTATTCAAAGCCAATGGATACCCGCGCAACTTCGTCAACCGGTGCATACGCAAAAGGGACGAAAGGTCCAACCGCACGGACACCAAATTTTGGCGAGCGCTTCCGTATGTCAAGAACGTTTCGGAAGCTGTCGGCCGCCTTCTCGCACCACTTGGGGTTGGAGTGGCACACAGACCGGAGGCAACCATCAGGCGTGAGGTAATGAAACCTAAAGACCCACTGCCACGGCAAGAAATGTCTGGAGTCGTTTATCGGATCTGGTGCAATTGCGGGCAAAGCAACTACGTCGGAGAAACCGGAAGCCAACTCCGAACGCAAATGGCCGAACACGCTGCAGCGGTGCGGAGAAATGACGCCAGTTCTCAAGTTGCGGCTCATTTTATGAGATTCGGCCACACATTCAAGTTCGAGGAGGCCGAAATTCTCGTTAGAGGTGACAACCGCGTGAGCCACGAGCTGCTGGAGTTATGGCTCACTGGCCCCCAGCCTATCAACAAGTGCAGCGAACTTCCCCTTCCATACTCGGTGCTCAGAATTCGCCTAGGCGGAGTAATTAGCCATGCGGGAAGCGCACAGGTGAACATTTTTCCCAACGTCAGGGTCGGTCGATCAGATGGTCGAGCAATTGTTACACCAATATCCAACGCACGTGATGAAATTACAGCAATTAACGACGCGAATATCAACCATCAAACAATCATCACACCAGGTGCAACGATCCCTGGTGAGCAAAGGAGCGGGGAGCGATGGTGGCATGGCAACTGTATCCTATACATACTGCAGCTCCTTGCGCATGGACCACCCGTATCTGCTGTAGACTCTGATGATGGGTTCGAGTAGGAATCCGAAACGTCAGGCTAATAAATCTCTTGTCCCGGCGATCGTGTCTCCTTCTTCACGTACTAGTTCTTTGCTGTTTGTTCTTTTGTTTTTAAAATTGTCGTAAGTAGGGAGGACGCAGAGACTAATAAGTTTGGTCTATACAATTTTTAAGCACAAAATCCAGTTTGTACTGTATTGGAAGGTGTTTCCTTGCCTTGCCCCAATATATTTTTTTAGTGCAAAGAGATTTTCGATGCGGCTGAAAGCAGAACCGTTCACAGGAATAAACATTTTTCGCAAACCGGAGGCGGAGGGGTTGACTGTGGTCGAAAAAATAAATTGCAGTCTCGGGTTAAATTAGACTCATACGTCCTTTGAGCGGTGAACAGGGCATTATCCTGCAACATTACAGTGTTCATTCGACGTCCATAGATGCGGTTGCAACCGAAGGCATCCTTTACCACCTCGCTGAACATCTTGCCATTTATGCTCTTCTTTGCTGAACGCCAGATCGATCCCTCTCCGGACTTGATAGCCACCCAATCATCAACCGCCCACAGTTCTTAGAAGTTGCCGTCGGTGTGGTATGCGCTTTTGGGAAGTTCTTTCCACATACGACCACCCGGGCTGACTTTGTAAACTCGTCTACTAATAAGACCTCATCACATAGTATATTCTCCTCCGGACCGGCAATCTGCGACCGGTATAGTCTTGAGCAAGTAAAAAACGTCCTCTAGTAAATTTTCTACTTAGGAACGGCTTTGCTGTGGTGTTTTGCTGATAGATGCTAAATTCTTCCATCCTTCTTCAAATTATGCACAGAAAAACATTGTCAAGCGTTCCCTTTGAATAGCCTTAAGAGGAAAATAATAGTACTTTTTCAGTGTACAACGAATAAAATCGTCGTCCTGCTTGCTTGTGGGCCGTTTTGGTCCACTTTGCTTAGTTCCATTATAAACAATTCCCAGAGTGCGACCTGGCTAATATTGAAAGTATCAGCTAACGAAGGGATTTACTGGAAAATTGCCTTGCTCATATTAATGTTCCCTCGTAGCATAACGAGTAAAGACAAGCGGATTCGACACGTGGCACTTAATAAAGAGACTTATTCAAATATCAGGAAACGTCCGTTTTTGCCTAATCTTGGCCTGTCTTCCACCCATAAGCCAACTCCCAAATGAGTTCTTCTTTAGCCAAAGGCTTTCTGAGCCTCAAACCAATACAATCAAGAGAAATAACCGCACAAAATGCATGCACACTACTCTCTTAAACATTAACCACGACACTTCATGAGTTAGTTCATCTGCTGTATATGAGGCAAAATATCTATGGTGAGTGACTGACGATCAGTACGGTCTCAGCCAATGGCTTTCGAGGCGTGCAAGCGCCCGAATAAAGCGTAGCGCGGGAGGAGCTTTTTAGGGCAGGTAAGTGACAAATATGCAGGGCGTCCATAGGCATGCATTAACGAAAGTCGTCGACCTAAGGCTTCGCGGAGGGACATGCGTGTGCTTTGTGACGGCTGAGATTTTTTGCGGCCCTGTGGGGAACGCCAGGGGCGTGTCTGTGCGACTTCTCCCATCAGCGCCAATTTTGTGTCGCTTCATTAGGAGGATGAGTCAGTGGTGGAAGAAGTGCACGCTCCTGATTGGTGGACCGTAATGGCAAGTCGATTTTTTCCTGTACGAATGCACCGCAGTCACGCCGTCCGCTCGAATGGGCACATCCTGCGGAACTACTGGGTGCCACTACGGCGGTTTACTGAAAGACCCTAGCCCTGCGAAAGACGAAGGGTAGGAAGGAGGTGTGTTTGTGCATCGTTCTGGCTACCAGTCCATCAAGACGTAAATGTCGACGAAAATAACTTTTTTTCGGGTTGTTCAGACATAACAGCGGCGCCTAAGTGACATTTCTCGTAACGCTCAGGCAAATATTATCATTGAGGTGCAGAGGGATTTCACTTAAACGGGTGAAGTGTCCTGAGGCAGACGGCTTTCGCAAAGACTGTGATTTTCGGAATGCAGAAACCGCAGGAATTAAAAAGGTTAAAACCTGAGCGTTAATAAAACATACAGTGAGTGACCAACCTCATGAAATGTTGACCAAAATTCTGAAATGCGTTTTCGATTACGAAGGATAGATTAAGTGGTGTTGCAATTTTGATTATCTTGCGGCTTGATGTCGCAATATTTCAGGCACGCTAGGCTGTTGGTTTTTAAACGCACTTCTTTTCGGTGGCATAAATTATCACCTACGTTGTACGCGTTTTTAAATTGATTTTTAGCACTTTTTTAAAATTCAGATATATTTTGTAGAAAAGACGGACAAAATATGCTTTTTTGTGCAATAATTTACCATGGTGACAGCATAGGTACTAGCTAAACGCCCGGACGCGCTTGTTTTGCTGATCTTATCCCGTTGCCTGACGCAGCTGCGAGAGGTTCAGCTCATCAGTGGGTCCCCCAGTTTTCCCCGTATTTTTTCTGGTATATGAACTCCAGTTTCAACTTGCCTTGTTTAATTCCAGAGGAAATTAACGCGCGAACTTGGAGTAAATTATCCAGAACAGATCTTTCTAGGCATGGTTAGTTGGTAGCAAATTGTTTTTTCTTACAATCTTACATCCGGAGATAGGGTATCTTGCGGTTTTAAAAAGGTTTCTGGTTCTGAGATTTTTCAGGACCGTGCAGTATCCATTCAAATAGCATGATCCTGTTCATGAAGTATATAACATAATTTACATCCCTTGTGAAATTTTATGAACCCATTATAGTATCTACATAATGGCATGGAGACCTGAATGTTTTCCTTACACGGAAAGCATATGGCTAGTAGACTGAAAATCCTAGACGCAAATTCAACGGCAGATCTTGCACAAAATTACCCTGGAATTAAAATTTTTTCAAGACCGAAAGATACCATATCTTCAAGTACAAAGTTCAAAGAAGACGTGATTTTCTACCAATGAGTACAAGAAAAATTTTTTTGAATGTTTTCTACGAAATATATATATATTTCAAATTATATTTCTTGGGATGCATGCGTTCCAATTCATATATGGTATATATTTAAAGAAGAGGTTCTTCGGAAAAATTGGTGTTGTACAACTCTATTTTCTCCGAAGAACCTCCTATTTTTCATTATATCGTCTCGGAATGCATACCACTTCTACTCCACAATATATATATCTTAGCGCGCCTGAGGTATTACGACATCATACAGTAAGAAGATGAATATTATAACCGTACTTAAGTTATCCTTTCTAATCGAATACGCGTTTCAGAATTTTTTCCAACAGCTCATGTGATTAGTCACCGACTGTAAAAACTTAGATGTTCGACTAATTTCGGCAAAATATCCCAGCTTGGAGTATGGCTGGAGTGCCCCGATGGGCCGCTGCAATCTCAGGTCAGGTGAGATTCCCTCCACGAAGAGCGGAAAGTGGGAAATTGACTTGCAAACCGTCGTGATGGCGTTTTAACAATGCAACACAGAGGCCTGGCACGTTGAATACCTTGAGTCAAAATATCTAAAACCACCAGCATCCGCCTACAGTACTAACTAATGAAATCGTAACTGATATTGTGAAATGCGCTTTCGACTCGAAAATATTACTTAAGTAGGGTTGTAATATTAAATACCGCGCAGCATTATCCCAAGACAATTCAGTTTCTTTGGGATGCCCACATTCTTTCCAGACGCCTGCAAAAATTACACTGTTAAAAATGACAGCCGAATTAGTATGAATTATTTCATATAAGACACGCATAAAAATATTCATTCTGTGACTCATTTGGTAGAAAAGTACGCCTTCTTCAAATTTTATACTTGAAGGAAGGGTATATTACGGTTTAAAAAGTTCCTAATTTTAAAATTTTTGATGACCGTGAAATGTTCGTTCATAAAACATCGCGTCTCTACGTTTACTAATGTTCCAATGGCCCAAATCCACCGTTTAGTTTTACGGACTCCACATGACCCAGTCTTAATAGCATAGAGAAATATATGATTTTCCGCACACGGAAAATATTCAGCTTTTACTTTGGAAACCTTGAATGCATCTATAACTGCGGGTCGGGTTCAACACTATTCGAAAATTGAGAAAGTTTTTAGTACTGAATTACTACATCCTTCAAGTATACGATGTAAAGAAGACGTAACGTAAGGGAATGAATACTTTCATTCGTGTTTTCTAGGAAGCTCATTCGAATTTATAAGGGCGTCGAAAATCAATGTGAAGAATCCATGCTATTTAGGTAAGCACTTTTCACAGAGTGTAGTTTCTGCAGGCGACCGGAAAAAAGTTTGTTCAAAAGCCGGCATCCCGAGGTAATTGAATTATCTTTGGGATTATGCTTTCTGATAATTAATATTACAACCATACTTAAGTAATCTTTCGAATCGAAAACTCATTTCAGAATTTCGGCCCAAATTTCGCGAGCTAGCACATCTATTGTATGTGTGGGGCGGGAGTGGGGGAGATGGGGAGACCAGAAGCGAGGGAACACGACACCAGAGGAAGAACGAGTCGACATCAGAGCCTAACCCAGACCATGCCGTAGAGATTGGTTATTGAAAGTCACATATTAGTAGTCAGGAGTTACATGTGTATAGGAAGCACAAAGGACAGGCAAATGAAAGAGCTTTGTTTCAGCCAGCAGGTCTCCTTCTTCCAGAGCTGCTTTGCACAACTCGTCTTTTTATTTATATTAGTAGTTCACTTGGGCGAGCTGGGCTTCGATCGGTTCGACGGTGGGGAAACGTACTGCCCATCGGGGAGCCTTAACCAACAGTAAATGACTTGCTTCTTGAAACGTGAGGATTAAAATGTACTTGATCAGCTGATGTACCTCGAGAATTGTGAATTTCGCTTATTAACCTAACGCATTTCACAAAAATATTTTTCTTACGCAGAATATTTTATCAGTGGAAAGGTTTACAATTATCTGCCAAAATCAATTTCGCTTTATAATCAGTCGGTCTTCTATGTGAATAACTGTGTTAGACTACATCTGCGCACTTTTGCGCGTTTCTCTGGTAGAGGGCACTAACCTTAATGAAAAAAAAGATCTACCAAAACAATTGCTGCCAACTCGAAACTTCATTTTCCTCTGCGCATAAATCGGGAAAGAGAAGAATTAAATAGGCAGGTTATTTTAATCAAAACAGGGATGTTTTCTTTGGTTAAATGCAGTGTAATTTTATGCCCTAAACATCGATAACAACGCCTACAGGCAATAACTAATTTTAGCCGATCGATAATTTCCAGGTTTTTGCCAGAAGCACCCATTTAACGGTTATTTTAATTGTTGAGCATAATGCCATCTACTTTCCCTACGGTCTAATTTCTGCTAATACGTAACCGATACCATGTTGGCCCTTGGAGAAACACTTCAGCTCGTAAAAGGAGCTATTTTGCCGGACGGAGCCTAAAAGACAGCGAAAAGACTTCTGGGAAAAAGACACAAGGCATCAAATCATCAGTATTTTCCGGGAGGTGCGTAAGAAAGAAAAATGCTTTAAATCCTTTTCCCAACTTTACTATAAAAAGAAGATGAAGGACGTGGGCATGTCGCGGTAAGAGGGTCGACAGCTTGAAGGCCCCCAGATTAGACGGCAGAGAAAACGATTAGATGAACAAGGTTTACTGAGGTAAAGTAGTACACAAGCAGCTCAGCGAACAGTAGCAGTCAGTGTTCTCACGAGTTAAGTGTCGGTCAAAGCGCATGCGTCTAAGATTCGTCCGGTTGCAGCCAATCGGTGCCACGGCTTCGCAAGTTGGAGACTGTGTCACGCGCGTAGGCGGCGGCAGCGGCGCTGAAAATCGGGAGGGCGGGCAGTTAGAGCATTCGTCAATGAAAGGCCCCAGTAAAACAGTTTTAAAGAAATAACTTACCAGAGCGGGTTTGTGAATTGACTAGGCGTATGCTATTCGCGAAACGTATTCGTAAATGTCCACTTTTTTCGACGATCAGGTTTAATGTTTAGGCAAGTCTGTAACTATAAATAATACTGCCATCTGTATAAAAGCAACGTCCGATAAATCACCACATATGCTAAAGCTTTCAAATACTGCTTTATTTTTGATGTCTTTCGGCAGCGGTAGGGTGAAGGAACTCAATTGGCTGTTGGTATACTGTGGATTGTGTCAGACGGGAATTAGGGGGAGGGTGTCTACGCATTGGGCAGCATGCCGAATGCAGCTGACGGAATGCAAGAAAACACAGAAGACGGTCGTGGTCAAAAACCATATTTTCGGGTTATCGATCATTACCATGACAGTGCGAGGTTGATCACGTGAACCAGCTGCTTACAGATTCCGGTTTTCTCCTCTGTATTGCAGCGGCCTCGGCAAAGCGCAGGAGACGCCCAGTCGTCGCCTGAAGTACGACCTTAAATGTAGTCATTGGGTCCACCGTATGGTCCGTTGAATGGTGAATGTATGCATATACAGTATCCAGCTGGATATTCTATTTTGACTACCGAACAGTTGAGCCTACACCCTGGCAGGCATTTCTGTTGTCGATTAATTAATTCTCAGTCGGCCTTCGTCATTCTTCTCTGCCCAGGGGTTCAACTGTCTGTCACCAGTACTTAATTAGATTTCACAAGTACGCACATCAGCACACAATCCGCCGTTTACCGACAGCTTCTTGGGGTCCTTCACCATACCGTTACCGGTCTTCCTTTATTCACACACTAAAAAGCGTGCAATTTTTGGAAATCGGTTGGGAAAGCTAAAAATCTCAAAGCACACACTGCTGATTGGGTAATGACAGGCCGAAGGACCCCCAACTAACTTGGGCTAGCCTGCGGGCCGTGTTTTACGTTGAATGGTGATAGATGGGGTTTTACGGATGGGACAACACACAGGACGGAGAGCAAGAAGACACAGAAAATAGACAGATCTCTGCTGAAGGTCTTATCGTACGATGCCATTTGGCAAGGAAGGTGAGCGCGATAATTAAAAAAATAAGCAAAAAACAATTTTCAAAAAGTAACGGACTTTGAATAAAGCGCCGCTGGTAAGTTTACCTTTAGTCAGGTAGGGAAGGAAATTTCAAACAATGAGAGCGGTTAATAAAAAGTGGTATTTATAGTCACACTAAATTTTAGGGTACATTTTTGTAGTTGCTACCTACTTGTGGGTCCTAGACCTTATCGTTACCGACAATTTCAGTGTAGCCAGTAAGGAAAACTGCGAAAATATTATAAACAGGAGGAAACGCTTAGCTCCAAGTGGGGCGTGTTGTGTTTAAACTACAAAGAATGACAGAGAAAAGGGATTGAAAAAAGGACAAAGATGAATTTCTGAACAGGCTCGCTAAAAATTAACTCCTGTCCGGTAACAAGTGCGGAGGTCTTTTTAGATAATTCCAAAAATTGCCAAGCTAAGCTCTTTCAATGGTGCTCGTTGCACTAATGAATTCACAGCAAATAAGACGTGACTGAAGAGAAGATCCTCACAGAAACGTGGATGATCAAAACCAAACAGTAGCGAAGTCAAAACACGCACTGGAGCAAGTCGAAGTTGGTTGTTGTGTGTACCTTAGCTTATTCAGGTGTACAAGGAGAAATGGAGAGAAAGATGAGAAATATAAATGGACATACACATTTCAAGAACGTCTCGAAAAAAAGCAGACTTCATTTAGGCAAGAAAGCTTTTGATACACAGAAAATAGTGTGTCAAGGTTGCAGCCGCTAATTATATATCACCTTTTCAGTACCTGACCGACCCCAGACATGTGAACTTAAAAAAGACTTTTGTTTCTGTGACCAACCCATCCGCGAAATCAAGCGAAATCCCCTTCAACGTGGTCAAGGTCACCTCGAGAAGTGCAAAAACGAAAACATTGTACCGAATTCTCGCAAAACAATTTCGAGCAGTGTAATCTAACTTCAAGCAGTTGACTAGCTGCCATACTGCATTTTATATCAATTCTTGAAGGATATTTTTACGTATGACCGTCTAAGAGTGTTGTTTCAAACGTTGTTGCGTTTACACTGTTTTTAATTCCCCCATCTGCCTCAAGGATTGTAAGCTTCTGCTATGTCAGGATCAGCAAACCATGGCCCTCGCAGCCTGCTGAGTGCTGGCAGTTCTCTGGTATCTGATTCTCTGGCGGTAGATGCGCTTGCGATCCCGGTGGGTTTACAGATCGTGTGCATGGCTGTCCAGTCATTCTCGTCATCTTTTTGACCGTCGTCGTGCTGTTGTTGGTTAAAATCCTGGTTAAGTGTTTGTTGTGAACCAGGGGGTGTGGTGGTACACCTAGGTGCGGGTCCGGCTGTGCCAGCCACCTACGCCCTCCCTCACCTCCGGTCTTGACACCGGGCCCAAGTGGAGAGGAGGAGAGAGTGCGAGGTAGATACCGCGCACTGTAAACTAACTTACGCTCAAATCAGCGTGCCTGCCTCACCTCGCTGTGGGGCGCACGGTAGACATCGTCGGGCGCGACAGTTGAACTATCAGAAGACGAGGTGGCGTGGCATACGCAGCGGAAGCTGCCGCCATTAGGTTACGAGAGCCAATCTTATGCGTACAGAAGAACCACGTTCAGGCCCCGCGCCTACAGCGGTCGTACGTCGACTAACACTGCGACTCTGCGCCATTCTGCTCTCACCCCGCCCCTGAAACTGACTGCTATTACCCCCCCCCCCTCCCTCCCCCACATCCCCACATCCCGCCTGTGTATGTCAAGGAGGACTTTTATCGATTTCTCTTATCGCTGACATGTTTTACTTTTACCCCGACGAGAATTTATCGAAAGATACGTATGCTCACCACCTCGTCCTCCGATTACTGCTATGGGAATATTCGAAACTCTAAAACACTTGAACTGTCATTTACTCATTTGCTTGTATGAGCATCTGAAAAGCAAATTCACTCGTTCAACACGAATTTTGTCGCTTTCAGTATTTCCGTTATTCCAACGTCATATTGCTTTCAAAACCTTACTTGCTTTTCTAAATAACTGAAGGTGTTTCGCTAGTAACTAAACGATTTGGTTTTTGGTGGGCTAGAGAACATTCGCAAATGTGTGCATATTTCACGAGTTATGTCACTGACGTATGCACAGACACGGCATTTGCGTGCGCGTCATGTCCTTAGACTGTTGCTGAAATGTATTTCAAGGTCAAAGCCACTGTTTATTCTAAATGATTTGTTCAGTACCTAATGTAAATTACCAACTGATCTTCGGAGAGTAAAACAATCTAAAGACACAACGTCTGCGCTGACCATTGTGTTTTCTGACCCATCGACGGCCAGGAATAGCATTCTGCCGCAATTCCCACCATACAATACCCCATTCTCAAAATGTTTAAAGAGGATTAATTCTCAAATACTAGTGCTTCAGAGGGCTTATACACATGGTCATTTGAATTATTCTTTCAAAAATAATGACTGAAATCGCTTCTGCTGGTGTAACGGTTAATAAGAGCTACTGCGACATCCTGACTAAACTGTACCATAAATGGCCTGCGGCATGAGGCGCTAGGTCAACCCCCGTTGCAGACTGAATATAAGTGGAGTTTGATCTTCCAGTCTTGAATCCAGTGTTAATATGAAAAAAAACCTAGATCTCGATGGGCTGGGGGATGTCAAGAAACTTCTTCCTTAGTGCGAACCAATCCTTCTCTTGGATAAAGGCAGATGAAGAAAGGAAATTGGTCGAGCAACGGAACGATTCGTTTATTATTGTGAGCCTTCGAATTCGTGCAGGGGTCCGTTGTCAGAGATGATAGATCGACCGTCGTTGCCAACGATGTCTACTGTGTGCTCCACAGCCAAGTGAAGCAGGCATGGCGAATTGCGCGCGAATTAGCCTATAGTAAATGTAGACTTGTACAACATCTACCGCACTCTCTCCTCCTCCCCCATCTGGGCCCTGTGTCAAGTCATAGTCAAGAAGACCAGAGGCTGGGGAGGGCGCAGGCGGATTGCGCGGTCGAGCCCGCACTTTGGAGCTCCACTCCACATCCCCTGGTCCACACAACAACTGACAAGGGTGAGTGGCGCGGCCGGAGTCGCACCTAGGCGTGCCGTCACACCTGACTCGGATCCCACGGAGTGGGAGTGCTAAAATGACCACATTAAGAAGGGACCATTGCAGCCTGACTTTCAGACCACCAACCGGTCGCTCCGCACAAACACAAAACACTGGACCGACTGCAAGGTCCGAGTTATCCCGTTAGTTGGCAACCTTCCAAGCCACAGCTTTTAGCTCATCGTGATAGCTCCAAGCACGTCAGATTGTTTTTAGTGAGGGAGATGCGCTGAACCGTCGATCTCACTCTCCCTTCCCATTCCCAGGCCCCTGTGACTGTCAGTTGACATGTGGGTGGGGGATGGGCGCGGTGGCTGACATAGTCTAGTGACCTTGTCTGCGCGAGTCACATGCACGACCTGGCCTCTCAAACACGAACACCAGTATTTCACGCAACGGGGGTTGGGCGGCGTACATCTCGCATGCGTGGGAGTGCCGTAGGTCACATGAAGAAGGAGGCTTTTCAGCCTGGCTCTCAGCCCGCAAGGCCGCCACTCCACACTTGCACTCACACAACTGGGCATACTGCGTGGTCTGAGTTGAGGCGTCAGTCAGCAGCCTTCCAAGCCACGGCGCTTGACGCACCGTGATAATCTCAGACTCGGATCGCACATGAAACAGAGCAACCGCATGGGGACGGGGCCGAGACGCACTCTTCCCACTTGCGTGGGAGGTGGCAGTTGGATGCTTGTAGTGGGTGATGTTGTTTGATGTAGGTGGTTTGGCCGACGGATGTCTACCGCAGGTTTTCCTCAAAGAGCATGTGGCCTGATAGGCGCATGCGGTGGGTGAATGTGTGGGCGCAGTGAGGGCAGTTGAGGCAAATACGTCTGGTCTGACAGCATAGCATACACTGTCAGAGGTAGTAGCAGCAACGGAGCACGCGACAGTTATTAGCCCGTTAACGATCAATGACGCGAGGTGTGGAGCTGACTGAGTAGGCCTCTGTATGCCGGCGCCAGATCGATACATCGATCGAATGGGTTATATTCAAGGTTCAGGCTCCGATCAACTCTCGACTTGTCTTGCTTCCGGCACGTGTGATTATCCTGACGGCTGTGAAGTTAAATTCCTGACGTGTTTCGCAAGTGTGAGCAGCCACTCGCGGCAATTCATCCTTCTACCGTACAGCCAGCTTACGTTCGTGTACATATATGCAACTCGAGCATGCGTTCAGTCTGTCCCATGTATTTGCAAGGCTAATTCAGGCACTGGGTGGGATACATTTTCCTATCATTTGTGACATTTTGAAGGAAAAGTGCCCTCTCTTTCCTCTTAATCATTCTTGGGAGTACAGCCTTTTATTCACCCTTTTGGAAGTGAGGTTTTCAGTGGAAAGAGAATAGAAGGTTCATTTTCGGTCGATGATTGAACATGTAAGCCCGCTGACAAAATGGAACAAAGGAACTCCTGAAAAGGTGACACTATTAGTTTCCTCAGTAGGGTAGACGGACGCAGGAATCAGTGGAATCCACGCAAGGCATTGAGAAAACTCACATTCCTGCCACTCCAACGAGGTGTCGGAGTAGACCACACAATTCGAGCGATTTAGTTTAGGGGCGTGTAAACGGGTGGAAAACAGGCTATTGTAGACGGCTACTGCTGCGATGTCTGGAGACCTTGTTCAAAGCCTCGCTACATCAAAGTCACTCAAATTTGCAGCGAACGGTTTCAGACGAGTTGACCTGTCACTCTGCAGCCTTGAGACCGACTTCAGATCGGATAAGCATGCGTCCACACAGTCGCAGCCGCCCATGCCCCCGGTGAATGCAACCCACAACAACACTTGAACTTGTTTCTCACAAACCCGCCAAAGCAGCTGTCACCACTTGATCTAACACCGCCAGTGGCCACTGTCGCTTAAGAAGGCAAGTCCGAGGTTCTGTATACAATAAACGCCTTATTCTGGTGACTTCTGCCTTTGCCTACAACTCGGGATTTGGCCTGATGATGACAGCGTTCTGAGTGCACTCTCTTTGCTTTGTCGCTACAAGGTAGCTCAAGGGGGGTTGGGCGGCGTACATCTCACATGCGTGGGAGTGTCGTAGGTAACATTAAGAAGGAGGCTTTTCAGCCTGACTGTCAGCCCACATTAGGTTACGAAAGCCAATCTTATGCGCACAGAAGAACCACGTACAGGCTCCGCGCCTACAGTGCTCGAAGGTCGACTAACGCTGCAACTCTCCCCGCGCCCTTGCGCTCTCACCCCTCCCCTGACACTGACTGCTATTACTTCCCATCCCGCGCCACCCCACATTCCCACACCCGCCTGTGTTTTAAGGAGAACTTTTATCGATTTATCTTATCGCGGACATGTTTTACTTCTACCCCGTTCCCATATAACTGTACTATCCCGACGAGAATTTATCGAAAGCTACGTATGCTCGCCACCTCGTCCTCTGATTACTGCTATGGGATTTTGCGCAACTCAAGATTATTGGTTGAAGAAGGCCAGATTGAGTAAGACGGCATGAGGCAGGCAAGCTTAATCCTAACTTCAAATTCAATCATTTTCTTAGGTTTGGCGGGGAACGTGATCCTCATATGACATGCCCAGAAAAACCAAGAAAGCAGACATTGCCGCGTTCTATTTTCAAAAGACTAGGCAGTATTTCCTTGCAAAATTTGATCTCCCTTACATTTGCGGCTTTAAGGTCGCAGATGTGAAGAGATTTTCATCCTGAAGTAAAATTTGGCCGGTTTAGACCCAACTATTTTCACCGGTGGAGGTGGATTGTATTCCACCTCTCTCCTTACCAACGCTCAGCTCAGTACCATAGGGGAAACGGACTTTCAATGGCAACGATAGGGTGGCAACTACAAAAATACACCCTAAAATTCCGTGGGAATGTAAACCACTTATTATTCACCGTAATTACTGTTTGAAATTTCCTTCCCCTCCTGACTAAATGCAAACTTACGAGCGGTGCCTTGTTCAAAGTCCGTTATTTTTTGTAAACTGCTTTTTGTTTATTTTTTAATTATCGCGCTCACCTTCTTTGTCAAATAACAGCGTGCGATAAGACTTTTGGCAGAAATTTATTTATTTTCCGTGCCTTTTTGCATCCCTCCTGCTCTCCGTCCTGCGTGTTGCCTCACTCGCACAACCCCCTCTACCACCATTCAACGTATGACATGGCCTACAGACTGGCTCAAGTTAGTTGCGGTCCCACACCCTATCATTCCCATTTCTATTGGTCAGAACAGAACTTTAATATAACGTAGAATTCCTCCTTCCTCAACAGACAAAATCTTCAACTGAGCTTGTTTATCCACAACTTGTTCCTCAAGTTGGCTCCTCGTTTATCGTTGGTCAGTTTTGTTCAATTTCTCCGACAGCCACAATCCTACTTCATACGGTCCCAGCTTCAAGTGAAACCTGCTGTTTTGTGACTGTCGTTGACGCATCACATTTTACTAGACTACTTGACCTTAGCGGCAATGATCAGTTACCTCCAGGGTCTGAACCGACTCCCAGGGCACAGAATGGTGGCTTACTTGAAGAAACGGAATCAACCAATCCCCCTTTTCCCCATGCCAGGTCACTAACACACTAGGTTTAACCGTGCTTTCGACCAGGTCATTTGCTATTCCAGGAGAGTATTTGCTTGTCTCTATGTCAAATTCTTTAGGTCAGCAAGGAAACCTGCAGAGTAAAGGTTTCGGGTAGGGTTAGGGTCGAGATCAGGGTGACGGTTTGATTTTATATTAGGGTTATTGTTAGGGTTTAGGACACGGGAATATTGTACACTTTCCGACATTATGCGCAGGTCCACCTTTATTACTTGGGCTGGGCGTTCCTATTTCCATGCCATGTTTGGACGTCCATATACGTCAGTCCCACTGAATATTGGGTTCACTCGGTCATTCCCGACCCAGCACTTGTTATCCATAACCTCAGGTTGCATCGAAAAGATCGCGTTGGCAAAGGTTTTTGTCTCCTCTAAATGACAGCCTTATAATCTGAGCACGTCATCCTTTTTGGGAAATAGTTGTTCGTTGCAGCTACCCTTACGGAATATAGGAAAGCATTACTTGGTTCTCTTTATAGTCGTCCTTTTTATTTTGGGAATGAGAACCAGCTCTGTGAACTATTTAAATAGATTGAAGCGACTCCCTTTTACGTCAAAATAATCGTACCCGATTTTAATTTACCAGAAATGGACTGCCATACAAATACTTCTCCCAACATAAACAGCAAACTTTTGTGGATACACACTTTTTAAACTGGTTTCACCTAATTCACTGTGACTGCGAGCAATAGTATCTTGAATTCAGTTTTCACTGATACCATCCGCTATTTATTTATGAATTTCCATTGAGATCTTCTTGCAAATGATCACGCGTTGATTCGCTGTCGTCCTACAGTTTCCCTTTCTGCAAAGCTAACAGCAGAACGGCTACTTCCGAACGTGTTTCTCAAAGACCTCGAGAACGGACCATAGGGAGCTTAGATGTGAGTCATCTATCATTATTGCACGCCCTCATATCGTGGTATCAAGGAGGCCACCTCCATGCTCGGCTTCACCTTCCGCGGTTTCTCACTAGAAACTGAACTTCTTTAGCTCACAAACTTAAACCTTCATGAAACACAATGGTCTTCCGAACCCATCTCTTAGACAATTGCTCTGGGTATCGCAACGCACAATTGCCATGCCACCGTTCCTCATCGGGATCCTGTTTCGGCTGCTGAGATGTCCTGACGTTACCACATTATCTCTTGCCGTTTGCATCCCAGGCATTCGCAACTCAACACCCCCCGCGCGTAGTCATTATGATACTTCAGATTTGTTCTCAGGCCTGTCTCAGCTGGGAAACAAATAAATTCGTCCTGATTCATTGTCTATAAGGCCGACGATGGAAGGTTGGACCACGGTATGATCAGTCAGCGACCAGGAGTCGATCACTCCCACAGCGCTCTGAGATTCCAATCACCGCGTGCTATAAATACACCGTACCTTGATGGTGACTCGGCCCTGCAAGATACGGGAGTGGAAACGCCACGTAATGTAGCGGAGCTCGCTCTAGATTCTAGGGGTTACCTATAACCGTGTCCTAACCCTAATCTCCCTGGGATTTAGCGCAACTGATTTGGGGAAACCGGACTGAAATTGCAGACCCGCCTACATGAACACAAACTGGCAACTCGGGGACTAGACCCAAACTCGCATCTTGCGACTCACGTCGGAGAAAGTGGTTACAGTTTTGACTTTCAAGGAGCAACCGTCTTAGGGCAGGGCACCTTAAGGACAGAACGTTTCACACTTGAGGCTTGGTACTCAGATACTAACTCCATCAACAGGCATCTAGACCTTCCTGCGACCTACAAAGTCCTACGTCAAAACATACGTTGAGACCAGGACAGAACGGTCACACGGAGCTCAAGAAGACTGAACAAACACAGTCCGGCGCCCAATTCACCCAAAAAGAAGGGCATAAACGCAACTGACCCCAATGGAGGTGACGACACACAACACAGGAGACCACCAACATTCACAACGGCCAGAGGGCCAAGGCAGCGAAAAAAGAAAAAATTGATCAGCCCAAGGCCAACTGATTCGGCCGTTTATTCAAAATTCTGGTCGATTTTTTGCACCGGACGCTTTGATAATGGAGAGCTGGCCAAGCTCTCCGAAACGTCCGTAATGCAATCCCCTTGATCCCCTGGACACTACTACTTACGCAGTCATTTTTGCAGGATGTAGTTCGTTCAAAAGCTGGCATCCTGAAGTGCTTAAAATATCTCGGGGGATTATGCTGCACAGTGATTAATATTACAAACCTGCTTAAGTAGCCGTCCTGAGTCGAAAACGCATTTCAGAATTTCTGTTAACATTTCTGGAGTTGGCACATCTACTGTAAATGGTCCTTTTTATCCAAAACTACACTGCAAAATTTTGTCTGAAATTTCGAGAGGTCGGTCACGGACCGTAACTCGTCGGCGCGACCGTAGCGTACAGCGATGACCACCATGTGTCGCACAGCGATGTGGGCGCGGGACGATAGCTGGGGCGCGAACTAGTGATGGCGGACTTGCGGTGCATCTACCTCACCATCTCCTCTCTTAGCAACCCAGGCCCGGTGGAAACGCAGAATCAAGATGACGGGACGGGGGGCAGTGGCTGCCCGTACCACGTGCGGCCTGGACCGCGCACGATGTGAGTTGCACTACTAGATTAGGGCCGCAGTGCAAAATGGCATCACGAGACACAGATAGCATCGACAAGTTCCGACAGACCAACAAAAACAGCTGACAACCCTGTCTCCGTATCGCGCGTGATCTCTCTCTCTCTCGTATGACTTAACAGCCCCAACGCACGTCCTCACCTCGTCAGCGGTCACTGCTGCCTGCGACGGTAACATTGGATTATGTACATAACAAGTACTTCATCCTGGTGACTTCGGTTTTCGGCTAGATCGCAGTTTGTGACCAGGACCCGTATTACAGGTGGCTGGGGTTTGTTTACGGGGACTTTTTTGTGGGGCTACATAATCACGTCTGACCCATTCGGCTTCCGTTCTACGTCTGAGGTTAAGATGAGGGTACCGGATAATGGTTTCCGATGCTCGGATTGGGGTTATGCCTTTTAGGCATAGGTTTTTAGGTTACGATTAGGGTTTGAGTTTACGAATAGGTTTTAGTATTACGGCTGGGTTTTACAGTTAGGGCTACGCCTAAGGGCTACGGTTACGTTTACGATTAGGATTAAAGTAAAGGTTGCCGTTAGGGTTAACGGTTACCGTTTAAGGTTAGTGTCAGGGTTGAGGTTAGGGTTAAGGTCGCCGTCCGCTTCCCAATTCCTGGTTTCCAACTGCGATCTAACCCGGTCTTCTCCTGCCAGCCAGGAACAGGTTGTGATGCTCTGGATGCGCCCGAGCCGCCAGGAACCTTTTCAAGTCTGAACGAAGATTTGATACGAACACATGTATATATGAGTTGAGATCCGTCGACGTCGGCAGAATAATCGTGCGCTTTTCACGACCTGCTAACATGTGTTCAGTAGTATAAAAGCGTCGATAGATTCGCCGTACTGCCAAGCATGGCTGCTCGCTAAAAGCCCAGACAGGTGCCTCCCCGTGCTTGCGCGATGCAGGACGCATCTACGGGGGGAGGGAGTCCGGCCCGTCAGTCGGTCCCATAGCCTTCTCAGTGTGCACAGAGAAGACGCCCCCTTTCTCCGGTACACCAAGCCCCAACCTAGGGATAGACTGTCGCTGTTCGGACTTCGCAACTTCCTGACTGCTGATTCGCACATCAGTCAGTTTAACAACACAACTTGGGGAGAAGTGTACAGAGACCCTGATACGCGAAGTCAATTCCATCAGCAGATTCCTTCGAATTAACCCTGTGAAGAAAACTGGATGAAACAAGGAGTCTCCACAGAGGCGCCCAAAACCACCGTAAACCGAGTCTGTGCCTCAAAAGGTACTTCGTGCTCGACGAAACGATTCGCGAGTATACCAATGGGTTCGGCGACTCATGACGCTATAGTCGAATGTTGGTAGGTACCCACAAACATGCTCTAGACGTAAGGAGCAACTGCCACTACAAGGACGCCCTATCAGCTCATACACAACCTGCTTAACCGAAAGATGGGTACCTTCAAAGTGTACTCAGAGCGAATGGCAATCCGCGTAACTTCATCAACCGGTGCATGCGAAGGCGAGACCAGACCGTTTGTAAGAAGTGGAAGCAATCGCTGGAGCAAGATCTTTATTCGCCTGACTTTTCGGATTCACGCTCGAACCGTATCTGTTACTGTCTATAATGATGGGTTCGAGCGTAAGCCCGAAACGTCAGGCGAATAATGCTCTTGTCCCAGGGATAACTTCTACTTCTTATTATCCAGTTCCTGGAATTCGCATCTTCGCTTAGACCTGACCGTGTCGGCTCCAAATTTTGGCGAACAATCCCGCAATTCAGGGATGTCCCTGAAGCCGTCATGCGCCTTCTCAAGCCACTTGGGTTTGGGGTGGCACGTAGAGCGGAGACAACCATCAGGCTTAAGGTAATGAGGCCAAAATACCCGCGTTTGCGACAAGAAACGTCTGGAGTCGTTTACCATATCTAACCCAATTGTGGGTAAAGCAACTACGTCGGGGAAACATGAATATAACCTCGGACGCGGATAGTCGAACACGCACCAGCGGCGGGGAGAGATGGAATCAACATTAATGTCACGGTTCACGGGGCGGAACGGGATTCCACCAGCCAAGTTTTACCAGGCCGAAATACTCACAAGGGGGTAGAAGACGCCCCAGTTTTCGCTACCTGACCCGAAGTCGGTCAAGAAGCACGGCAACCTCACGCCTCGCTATTCACTGCTAAGAGTTTGCCTGGGCAGGTGAGCGTACGGACGAACCTCATGAAACCAGCAAGTGTGGGCGAACGCTGCTTCCAGTGGCAGGACTTGTCAGCTACTGTCTGAACAACTATTACAGTCGCTACCAACACCAGCTGGGAGATCGCGGACCTTAAGGGCACAAATGCGAGTGATTAGGACACCACGGCATCAAGCATGAGCACACCTGCGGTGTCCACGGGAGCGGTTAATTTCGGTAGGTGGACCGTGTCCCATACACAGTGCGTCCGCTGCTATCTCTGAAAACGGATTCAAGTCCGAAACGAAGTGCGAATTAAATGCCTGCTCTAATGGCCAAGTCCCCTTCATACCGCAGGACTACTGGCTGTTACGACCTGCGGACGATCAGCGGAGCCCAACCACAGCCCCCCCCCAAGGAAGAAAACTGGCGGCTTGACTCAGTAGAGGTTTCCCTTCCACCTCTTCTTTAGTGTGTCTGTGTCAGGGGAGGTCTGATGAGGGTAGGCAAGCGTAGGGCTGAGACAGAGAGGAGTATTCACTGATTGGCTGGTTAAAGGGTTCGCATGGGAAGTTTCTGAAGGCCGAGGAGGAGGAAGAGGGGGAGGAGGAGGTGCCCGTGCCTGCGGAGGGCGGCTGCGTGCTGGAACAGGAGGCGGCTGGCTGTCCCTGATCCGTGCACTGCTCATCACCCTGGTGATGGTCGTGCTGACGGCTGGCGCTGTTGGGGGCTTTGGGCTGCTGTTGGTGCGACGGTGGTGGCGGCGGCTGTGCTAACGGCGCGGAAGTTGTTACGTCCTGGGGGGACCAAACGTCTGCAGGAGAAAGGGGAAAAAAGATGACCGACGGTTAAAAGTGAGGTCAGAGCCCTTCAGGCCAGAAATACGGTAGGTGATGTGTGTATGTGTTGCCCCCCCCCCCAACGGGCCACGTATTAGATGCGCTGGACCAACACGGGGGCCATATCGGATTCTGGCAGGTGTTATCTGTGCGCAATAACAAATGTCAACATGCAAGGGGTGCGCTGGCAGACCCTGTTGTCGGCAGTCGTCGCACAACTGGGACCACAGCCACCATCCAATTGCTTTGGCGGTCAAAATCCTGGTCATTTGTTGTGCGGAGCAGGGAGTGTGGAGTAGAGCGCCAAGGCGAGGATCCGTCCAAACCATCCACCTGCAGCCTCCTTCGTCTCCAGTCTTCTTGACTCTGTCTTGATACCGGACTCAGGCGGGGGAGGAGGAGAGAATGTAGGTAGATGCAGCGCAAGTCTACCGGCACTATAAACCCCTGCGCAAGTCACCGTCTCTGCTCCCACCACCTGCTGTGGGGCACACGGTGGACATCGTCGAAATCGACGGTGGAACTATCGTGTGCATTACTCATGACATATTAAATGAAATTCTGCGATTCGATTTCGGTTAGAAAAATCTACATACAGTAGATGTGCTATCTATTGAAATGTTAACCGAAGTTCTGAAGTATGTTCTAGACTCCAAAAGACAACATAAGTAGGGTTGTAATATCGTCATGCAGCACACCAGAGTGCTAGCTTTTGAATGAGTTTGTTTTCTGCCGTCTGCAAAGACGTCACTGTGTAAAAAATGACCACCTAGGTGGCATGAAATGGACCCACTAGTCTTCTGTGCCCTAATAAATTCGATTACATTTTATAAAGAACGCGCACGAAAATGTTCTCTCTTGTCTTCTTAGAATCTTCTACTTGAGGAAAAGGCATCTTTCGTTTTTTGAAAATCATACTCCATACTCCATACGGATTATTAAAACGGACAGATAACGGTGAAAAATCGCGTGAAATGTTTAACGTTTTCAACTATGACGGACTACGTAAATAAGGTTTCATTATTGAGCATCGTACAGAATGCGCTTCCTTCCGGCCACCTGCAAAAACTGCACTCGGTAAAAAGGATGGCCTAAGTGGTGTGAACTTTTCCAATCGATTTCCGATGGCCTTATAAACTAAATTTTTTTTTAGTTTAAAAGGGCATCGGAAATCGATAAACTAAAAACTAAAATACAACTCCCAGAGAACATTCACAGAAATATCCTTTCGTGCACTCACTTTGTAGCAAATCACTCCTCCCAATTTCCTACTAGAAGAAAGGGTATTTATTCTGATTTTAAAAAGTTTTTTGTTGTGAGGTTTCCCCAAAACTGTGAAATGTCCACTCAAATGGCGTTCTATCTGCCCGTTTATTAGAGTTCCTTATGAAGCATAAAACATAGTCCATGTTCATCGCAAAATTTTATGAGTACTACGTGGAATTTAATTTATGAGATCAAGCAGTATATGCGGATGTGCCGTCGGATGCGATTGGCGGCAGGCCTCCCCCATCCCCGATGCGCTACCTCAGAGTTCTACCCACTGGTCGATATCTTCTCCCTTCCGACCCGCAAGGCCAGCCTATTTTCTTCGTCCGAGGCACTGCAAAGGAATAATCTGAGCAAAAAACCCCAATTACCGACCAACGCCTCCTTGATTTTGAAATTCGAGGTCAGCTACACCCAACTGGCAAACAGTTGTTTGCGTTAAACGGGATTTAATTTGAACCCTAAAAGGCCAATGGCTGTAAAATGCGCCCCACGGCTGTAAGCTCTTAGGCCGACGACTACTGCTGGTAGCAGTGGCAGGTCAGCCAATGGAAACTAGAATACTGCCTTAGCGTTGTTACACATGAAAGTAAAGGGCTGGACAAAAGACCCAATCAGAAATCGAAAACTCAGAAAGGATGGTGAAGCGGTTGACAGGAGACGGTTAAATTTAGCTCTAGGTCGGGAAGAGATGGGCGCCGACAAGGCGGCACCACAGCAAAGGCTTGCAGGTGGCGAGCTCGGTGGAGGGGGGTGGGC
>CACRXP010000052.1:516550-527431 GCA_902702965.1 Spirometra erinaceieuropaei | reverse complement strand
GGATTCCACCTCGTTTCTTCTTATAATACTCGGCTCTCGGCATTTGAGGAGGGCGAAAATGGCTGCTGTTCGTCGATCTTAGAAAGAAATTGATTTTTAGGTGTTACTTACAGATTTGTCGTCATCGTATTGGCCGGTAGTGACAACCACTTCACTCTGAACACAATGCACCATTTACTTTGCTTCCCGTTTCAAGCCCACATAGCGGCGAACTGTTGATAACACATTCATCCACCGTGAGAATCTATTGCATGCGGTTTCCAGATCTGACCTGGTTTAGAAACCGCAGGCTGCACCCCACTCGGTATTCAAAAAAGGGCGAAAAATGACAGTTCGTCGATTTTGACAAAAAAATTGACTTCTGAGTGCCACTCACGGGGGTATCTTCACCCGATAGGCCCGTGGTGACGACCAATTAAAACCGAGCAGAACTTAGCATTTACCTTGCTTCATATTCCCCGTGCAGACACGCTGAGACTCTGAAGCATAAGGCCAGTTCTTCACCATTTTTATTATCTGATATTATTTCGAACAATTATTGTGACAAAATTTTCCACACCAAAAATTTTCGCCTTTTACTGTCGGACTACGCAAAATTATTGAAATTTTTGACAAAGCATGTGAATTTATAAGTGTGGTTGAGACTGAAATACCCAAACCGGTACAGATCGCTTTTGCGGAAACAGAACTATAAATTCCCTAAATGATTGCAATATGGATGGTGGCAGACCACAAGGCTTACTGCAGGCCGCATCGTAACCGCTAATTGTAGAAAAGTGAACGCCTTAAGTGTTGACCACAGAGAACGCTCTAAAAACAGTCAAGGACAGACTTATTCCCATCAATTACCTACAGATCCGGTAGAAAGTTGCTTCGACAGTGGAAAAAAGTGACTAAGTCAAGACCAGGGAAGACCGTAAACGCAGATTCCTTACATATTCGGAAAAAGTTTGGATCAGTCCGAGGGCTGAGGTTTTAGCTGACTGGTTAGGGCAGAAAACCAAATCCAAAGCTGGAAAATGTTCTTTCGCATCGTCCACGAATAAAGGGCAGCCAAGAAGTAGCCAGGTACCTGTCATGACGTCGTCCTAACACGCCGTGCGCGTGCTGATTCCGCGCCACCTCTCGACAGGATTGGAGGTTTACACAACCAATCAGATGAACCGGAAATCCGCCGACCTAGTAGCCACTCAAGGGCGCTAGCTGATTGGCCGAATTCTAGGCGTTAAAAATACGTCAATACACACTTCTCATGCCCTTCAGTTGAGTTCGGATTCGGGGATTAAACCAAAGGTGGGTTGTTTGACTGACAATCAGTGAGGCGTGCGCAAGTTTATAACAGGCCGGACGTTTAAGGTGACAAAGAAGGCCAGCAGGGAGGATTCAGGTCATTCTCTCTGAAGAATAGGTGAATGGAAACCCCCAGTGAGTTCGCCGGCAATCATCTGAGCGGTTACGCCTAATTATCGCAACATTTTTCTCATGGATGAGCCTACCCAACTGATAGTAACCCTCTATTCACCCAAAATGCGCGCGCCAAGTGCAACGACATACCATAAAAATGGTCATTAATGCGAAAGTAACCAACGTAAGCGCACTAATCTCGTTCAGCCAATTTGGTCTAGAGGACGATGATGATTGTGAGAATGTGATACGAAAAGACGAGTGATCGAATTTTAAGAAAGGGTGGATTTTAAAACGTCCACAAATAGAGAATGACGATTAGAACGCTGAGAAAACCTTACGAGCAATGCGGTTAAGGTAAGAAAAAGGGAAAAGAACGCTCACTATTTAGGTTGGCGGTGGTTGAGCCGACACTCCGACCCTTTGAGAAGGCGTCCGGATTAAAGCCGGGAAGACACTACAACCAATAAACAAAACGGATTAAAAAGAAGAAAAAAAGCCAATTGAGAAATGCGCAACCATAATTGATTAACCAAAATTAAATCCAAAAAAGACTATGAGTTCGTTTGACGCGACTCCGCGGTCATGAGGCAGCAGTAAGTGGTAGTTGCAATAACCCTAACCCTGCGACAAGGACCTAGAAGATTACAGATGTTGGCGCAGAGATTATCCGAGCTCGTACAGAGGTGCACGCAAAGTATCCTTGGTGTCGGCTTACGTGATAAAACCGCACATAGACCGTTTCTACAGTGCGCTTGCTTGCCGCTGCAGCAAGCTTGCTATAACAGAAACGACTATACGTAAACATTAATACGTACAACATATTTTGTAGTAGTACTTATGTCTCTACGTTCACGACTCAAGGCAATGCGCACGAGATCTGCTTGAAGTGGGTTGATTTGATGCCCAGGGAATAAATAGGAATGAAAAGACCCCACTGTCTCGTCAACACCTGATTACTTTGGCAGTTGACTTCAACATCACCTTTCATTCTGAAAGTCAATGTGGCAAAAGAGGTGATTTTAAGCAGACGCGCAACCAGCGTGAAAAGTAGGATTCTGTAAATTTATGTAAAATTATGGATGGGACATGAAGAGAAATAGAGTGAAACACAAGGGGTGTGCATTTTGAATTGACCCTGAAAAACAACCCCACATAAGCGTTATAGAAAAACGCAGAAGATACGAAATTCGAGTAAGGGCTTCGTTTCCGGACGAAGATAGTCGCGAGTAATTAAATTGTCGGTTGGTCTGTGGGTAGTGGTACTTGAAATTACCTGAGAGTATGCTTTGTGCATGTCGGAACTGCAGGATTACTCAAACATATTTGGCATTCGTCAGCATAGTAATGGGCCCTGACATACTTCATAGATTTAAACGGCTTATGTAAAGTAGTATGCTAGGAAGGACAGCTGTCTCACCTGCAAGCTTAAGGCTAACTCAACATTTGGGACTTAGTTAGGTAATGAGATCGAGCAGAATTAAGTTCAAAATCGGACAATCTAACTGCTAAAGAGTTGCTAAAGCAACTCGATAGGTGAAATAAAGATCACACGAAATGGATCATGGGGGAGAAAAATAAATTCTACCTTTCGACGTAATTCGGAGAGAACAAAGCCTTTTGGTCACCTGCAGCACAGGCTTCGAAAGTGCCCTAAAATAGTGTGCGTTTCCTCAAAAAAATTAACGCACTCGTTTCCGGCTGCAGGGGAGTTTGGAAGGGCCTGGACGACTCGGTGTTTTGAACCGAATTTATTTTAGACTTCAATGATAACAAAATTCTCCCACATATCAAAAGAAAGAGTTGATGTGCGTGCACAACTACGGGAGACAAATAAATATTGCTAAACCATGCGTACTGATATATATTAAGTAGGCAGCTACTAATATAATTATATAAAAACCGTTGGCAAGGCACTCGGGTGATTCACGGTTTTGAACAAGTTATTCTGGGCTGGAATGAGAACAAAATTCACCCGATAGCATTGGGTTACGGACAGTTCCTTGCTAATATTTGGTATTAAAAAATTGCACGATTTTTTTAAAGTCACGGTTCCACAAATCCGAATTGCCTAAAACTGATAGAGTCGCTCTACCATCTGACATTTTGACAACTTCCTGACTTGGGAATGTTGCCCGGAAATATGTTATCAAAAAACATCGCGAAGAGGCGACGAACAAAATCGGAAAATAACCCATAAATGTGATAAATAAGCATCGGAAGAGGGTTTTCAAATAGCAAAGCGACTTGTGGGCCATCCTGCATGCACACAACAGAAAGCATGGAACCGCTTGGTGACCACGAAATCAGACTCGAACGCAGATTTTTGGGTGGAATCGTCCTCGATAAATTTTTTACACCTCTATAAACACCGTGGTGCAACAGATGCGGTCACAAGGACGAAAGAACTTTCTCGTGATGGAGGGCAGGGTCTTCAAAAGAGGTCTTCCTGAAATTCAACAGTATGTTGGTGGATTAATTATGCTGGGTGCTTTACGTAACTGACGGCTGGCCACGGCTAATAGGCCGGCAAACGCACTTCCTACGACAGTGAATACTCCTAGTTACAACCCACAGGACAATGGGCCCGTGACTCAATGGGAGAACATGCAAGTCTGAGGTCAGGTATGGCTGGCTGAAGACGGCTAATAAGCCGGAAGAGGCCATCTCAGTCATCTCTAATCCAAAGTGGTACTGCGGTGTTCGTTGTGGACCGGGGAGTGCGGTGGTACGTCCGGGTGGGGGTTTTTGCCATGTCCGCCATTTGCGGCCTCTCTCGCCTCCGGTCTTCCTGACTTGGTCATGACACCGGGTCCAGGTGGGGAGGGGGGAGTGGGATAGATGCGGCGCAAGTCCACTGTCACTTTAGACGAATTCTCGCGCGGAAGTCACCGTCCTTCATCTCACCCTGAAAATTGGCAGGGGGCGCTCACTGATCGTTCTTACGGAACTCACTTGATCTGTTGTGCCTTACAGGCTATCTCTTGAGCCCAACCAGCAGCCGCACAGCGGCGCATGATATAGGCAGAAGGGTAAGGCACAACGGAACGAGTGAGTTCCGTAAGAACTATTCAATCAACGATCTACCGAGAGAGATAAAACGTGATAGGTAACCTGAAACACGGGTATAGTATGTGGGTGCATATGGCGAGGGGGGGGGGAGAGGAGGAGAGAATTCATCCAAGTATGAGAGCGAGGACTACATTGAGAACTTGTCTGGCGTGATTTAGGGTGCAACGCGCGGGCAGCATTCATGCCAGGGAGGAGGAGGGGGGGCAACATGAGAGGGCGGACATGGGAACAGGGTTTCGTCCATAATCGATCCTTACTATGTTAGTGCCAGGTTTATCACGTGGTCCAACTGCTTAAAGAGTTCTGGTTTCCTCCTTCGTATTGCAGCGGCCTCTGCAAAGCGCAAGAGACGTCCGGTCGTCGCCCGAAACAGGACCTTGAATGTAACCATTGGGTCCACCGTATGGCCCGTGTCCACTAGGTGCTTTGAAATTGAGCTCCTGGGTACCTTATTCGCCGCCTTAAGCAGCCACTTCGGCATGCGTTCAGCTGACCGAACTGGCTTCAGTAAATACTGCATACTTTGTCGCCTTTGCCTTATTCAAATACCTCAAATTATCACCCTTAAACACCTTAACATTATTTGCTGTTTAAATGAATCCCCGAAAACTAGTAAATCATTTTTTTTATCACAGAAATGTACTTAGTCACAAAAGTCAAAACAGTTAGCGAATATTTTAGGTGTGATTCTCGAAAAATGAGATCCGCGGGCGCTTACCGATCTAGTTACGGGACGTGCTTGTTCATTTGCGCCTTGGGGCTCAAACTAGAACCCTCTCAGACAGTCGCACAGCGGCTAGCAGTACAGGTGAATGAGACGGTGCCGACTAAGACCAGGGAGACTGGAATGGCCACTTCTGGCTTATTAGCCGTCATCCGCCAGCCATACCTAAGTCCAAGTGCGGGTCACTTAATATTCGAACCCGGGATCTTTGGCCATGGAGTTTGACACTACCACTGAGCCACGGGTCCGTTGTCCTGTCGGTTTTGACCGCGATGGGTGCTCACCGGTCGGGTTACGGAACGTACTCGTTTCGTTGTCTTGGGGCTCAAACTAGGACCTGAGCAGACAGACGCATAGCGGCTAGTAGCCTACATAGATAAGGGGAATCAAAATGGCCATTTCGGTATCCCCTGTCGGTACCGCATTACCAACATATGCTACTAGTCGTTATGTGATTGGCTGATAAGACTCTAGTTGGAGCTCCATGACACAACGGGACGAACCTATCCCTTGGCCCGATCGGTGAATGCTACGCTATTATATGGCACGGTATATGACCTAACTCATGAAATTTAGCATTTGTCCTATATTTGGCGTTGCTATTTGTGTTTTTTGAATTGATTTACGGCGCAGAAAGCTGTTTACTAGGGAGACATTCATTTTAACTCGGTTTAATTAAAGAAAAAGAGGCCAGAACTGGGTGAAATTCAACCCTTCTTGATATCCAAGTCATTTCCTACGCCAGTGAAACTCGCCTGTTAAAACCTCATGTTTGTGCACGTTGTGCTACAAACGAACGCTAATATAAACAAGGAAAGCTTGAAGTAAATTTCTTCTGGAAACGGTAAATTGTACTTCACAACCACGAAAACCGGTTGAAGGCAGGTGTGAGCAATCGCGTTGTCGTCAAAAAAAACGAGGGGCGGATTCAGCTTCAAAAATTTTGTTTTGCAAATTTGTGACGCTTCGTGCCATAAAACTCGGTAATAAACTTGTTTAACAGTCGTTTTTTTACCACACCGAGAACTACTATCTGTAAACGAAATTATATCGAGTACCCGCAACATGCTGTCACTTTTCTGCGTCACACTGTGCAATAACGGTGTCCAGGCAGTTTCTATCAGCAGCGGACTACGAATGGATACGGAAATTGGCAACGAAGGATTGTCACGTGGATTGTTAGCAAATATTTTCAATATTAGTAAGATCAATGAGGCGAATTATTAATGATGCGCAGAGACAGGCAGAGTGGACCAAGATGGTTCCTAGATCGGCAAAACGACGATTTTATTCGTCGTGCATAAAAAACGTATGATTATATGCCCATTGAGATCATTAACAGAGCGCATCTGCCCGTGTCCTATAATAAGGAAAAGAATGCAGGAAGTTAAACTTCACCAGCAAAAGGCAATGATTGGACGTTCTTGAGTGGGAAACTTACCAGAGAACGTTTTTTATTTCCTAAGAAATACACTGATTGCCGGTCTCATTCTGGAAGATTACTTCTGCGATGAGGTCTTATTTTTAGACAAACCTACGAAGTCGATCCGACCGAAATTCCGAAATGCGTCCTCAACTTGAAAAGATTGCTTAAGTGGGGTTTTAATATTGATCACCCCAGCTTTTGAATGAGCTCCCTTCCGGCCGTCTGCGAAAAAACGACTACTTATTTAGCACGAATTTTTCTCATTGATTTTCCATGTCCCTATAAATTCAATTATACTTCATAGAAAACGTGCAGTAAAATATTCATTCTTTTACTCATTCGGTAGAAAATGACGTCGAAATTCGAAATTCCGAAAAGCGTTTTCAACTTGAAAAGATTGCTTAAGTGAGGTTTTAATATTAATCACCGTGTGGTAAAATTCCATGACGATTCAGTTACTTCAGGACGCCGGCTTTTGAATGAGCCTCCTTCCGGCCGCCCGCGAAAACTGCACTCTGTAAAAAATGACTACTTATTTAGTACGAATTTCTCCCCTTGATTTTTTCATGCCCTTATAAGTTCAATTATATTTCATAGAAAAGGTGCATAAAAATATTCATTATTTTATTCATTCGGTAGAAAATGACGTCTTCTTCCAATTTTATACTCGATGAAGGATATAATTCGGTTTTCAAAAGCTTTTCCGATTCCCGAATAATTTTGGAATCGACATACCCTTACACTTGCATTCAAGGTTTCAAAACTACAAGGTGTACATTTCTGCGCACGGAAAGCCATACATTTATCTACGGTAATTAGGAGACCATATAAGGATCACAACATTTAGCGGTGAATTTGAACCATATTGTTAACCTAGCAAGATACATTGGCAAATGCAGAGACATGACGTTTTATGAGTGGCCATTTCACGGTATTAAAAAATCTCACAAATAGAAACTGTCCTAAAACCGAATTATACCCTCCCTTCGAGTATCAAATTGGAAGAAGACGTCATTTTCTACCGAATGAGAAAAAGAATGACTATGTCTGTGCATGTTTTCCGTGAAATATAATTGAATTTTTAAGGGCATTAAAATCAATGAGAAAAATTCATGCCACTTAAGAATTCAGTTTTTTTACGCAGTATAGTTTCTGTATGCAGTCGGAAAGCAATTCGTTCGAAAGCCAACATTCTGAGGTAACTGAATTATCATGGCATTGCGTTGCACGATGATTACTTTCACAACCCTACTTAATTAATCTTTTCAAGTTGAAAACGCATTTGGGAATTCCGGTTGACATTTCATGAGTTAGCCCACCTACTGTACTCTGGTGAATTTTAAGCTACTAAAGTCAAATGCTAACAGGGAAACCGGAACTGACTCCGACAAACCCGACCCGAACATTTTATCCCAGGGTCTGCTTGATATTTTATGACGAAAATAAGCCAGAACCCAGTTTCTCAAGCACTGGTCCTACCTAGAATCGATGAAAAATTGACCACAACAGGCGTCTTCAAAATGCTTTGAGCACGTAGCACAATCAGGCATGGCACACAGGTCTCTTACGGAAACTAAACTGACGCCTCGACGGTGCTTGCACTCGGAGACTCAAAATGCACGCCAACTCACAAGCATTCGGTCAAAGTGTCAATCTGTCAGTACTCACAAATGACTGTCCATCCAACCCCAGATCCATGTTGTAGCAGCCGTTGGTGAGGCCAGGGATGTGTAAATTCCCCGAGAAGTTTGAAAAGGAGAGCTGCTGCTGCTGGTCGAAAGACGCCGGATCCTCAGCACCGCCATCGCGGAAGGAGAGTCGTGCACACTCGAGCAGGCGCTGCGAGAGTTCAGTGAGGAGGTGGTCCGCCGCCCCTGCGGCGGAAGGATCGGCGGCAGTTTTGCTACCATCCCAGGATGGAACTAGCCGGGCGTTTTGGTTTGATTGGGCTACTGCTAGCAAGTTCTGATAGGCCAGGAGACAGGCCGCCACCATAGGGTCAGCGGACGCAGCGAGAGGGTTGAAGGAGGGGGAGGGAGAAGGGGAGGCAGATGTAGTGGCGTTGATCACAGCTGGGTCAGCGAATGGAGGACCGTCTCTGGCGCTGATGCCGCTGGCAGTGTCGGAGGCGGTGGTGACGGCGGTCCGATTACAGCAGACCGACTCCAAAAGCTGGGTGTAGATGGCGCCGAACTCGCTAGTTGAGAGGAGAGGTGGTAGGAGGGAGGAGGCAGTGGAGGGACAGTCGAGCTGAGCGGCAATCTGTTGTGCCACAAATGGCAACAGGACCGCGTCCTCAGGGGGTGTGCGATTGCTGCTCTCCTCGAAGCCCGGTGGCGGAGAGAAGATGAGCGGCGTTTGGGTGGAGAGAGAGATCTGTGTGTCGGGGCCACCAGTCTTGCGCCCGCTGTTATCAGCGTTGAAGCCGGCAAACAAGTGGCCAGCCCCGCTGCTGCTGCCGCCGCCGCCGCTGGGCAACAGTTTCTTATAGCCTGACCGCAGATCGGGGTAATTCATCTCCGCGGCCAGAAGTTCCGCTAGGCCCTGTTGAGACTCCCGGATAGGATCAAAGTCGATATCCGCAGCTATGGCACCAACGGGCGGCTGGTCGTTGAGACCCGTCGATCCGGGAGGTTGAGCGCTGTCGGAATTATCCATCACACGCCGGGGCCGAAGACACTGCGATGCATCAACAGTTGCTGTTGCAGAGGAGGAGGGGGAGTGATCAGGTGCCCCGAAAGCAACGTCAGCACCAGGGTCTTCGGAGTGATGGTCATAGTTGCTATAATTGCCACCGGAAAAGTCTGCAGGCGACGAAGATAAGTCATTTGCATGCATAAAGGGCGGAGCAGGCTGGGCCGAGGTGGAAGTTGCATTCTGGTCGGCATCCTTGCTCTCGGGGGGAGGGAAAAGACTGAGAGAACCATCAGAGCCGGGACGAGGACGGCAATCGACCTTGTTAGGGTGGAAAGCCTTCAGTGTGGACAGGGAAGTCGCGGCGACTGCCGACTTGGAGAAGGGCGGCTCTCCTTCTAAGGAAAAGGAGCCCGCAAGGTGTCTCGTCCCACCGCTGCCGGCAAATCCCGTTCTGCCGCTGACTTCGTGCCGAGAATTGCGGTTAGAGGCAGGCCCAGAACAGCCGGCCCCTCTTCGACGTGGGCAGTTGCGTGGTGCCTCTGAGTGCGGGGCATACTCCCTGTTGCTGCTGGACGGTTGCGAATGACTAGAGGTAGCGGAGGACTTGTCCGTTGCAGTCGCCGACGCCGCAGCGGTCGAGGGAGAGATTTGGTCCGGCGGTAGGCTGTGCCGCTGATCTCCAGCCTGTCCTCCTTCCGATTGCTGCTGCTGCTGTTGTTGCCCGGCCATTTGAGCAACAAAGGACTGCAGCAGTTCGTTCATGTACTCAGTATGCTTACCGGCCTGCATCTGTTCTTTTGTGAAACTGGCCTTCGGATCGCCGAGGTCATGGAGGTACATGCATTCCTGAAAGACAGTGAGCTTCAAAAAGTAATCACATACACGACACACATTTGTTAAGCATGCTTGAAACAAGGGAACAAGCCAAGTCCAATATTTAATGAGCGAAAGAGTCAGGCTGGCCGCAGGTCGTCGTCTGTGGATTTTCCTGATGATGGAAATTAATGCCTCAGAACTGCGCTCTGACTAGACCTGTGCATCTAGATGAAACAGTACTTCATCCAGCAAGGAAACTGCTTGGTGGAGATCATCCCATCAGGCGAAATAAAGAACGGAAGACTATTCTACGTGACCTATTATCAACATCACCAGAGCCAGAAACCTTCGAACCAAAATCTCAAGACCAAAACTGTGGCTTCACAACGTAAATGACACTCCTGCCGTCATAACGAATTGCGGATTCGAACGGTTGTATCAGAGACTATGTGATATCTTCATGAAATGGCAACAGGAGACAGCCTACCATCTTTGGACGTGAGAATATGAAGGTTGAGTGATGGCAACCTCGCAACATGCATTTATCGGAAGGGATCAAGTGCCGAGATCATCCTAAATTATGGAAGCAAACATCCTGTAGCTCGCAAAAGAATTTCCGTCCGAACTCTCTTCCATCGGGCTTACCGTTATTGCCGCAGCGACAATCTACTGAGCTTACCTGTCGTCAGCCAGTCAACCCCGAAGTGTGGAACACCTGGTGCTCGATCCCGCGACTTGCTATTTAGAAGTCCAACGCCTCTAACCACTGAGCCACGGGCTCGTTGCTCTGTCGGTTTTCGAT
>CACRXP010000052.1:502734-512757 GCA_902702965.1 Spirometra erinaceieuropaei | reverse complement strand
ACAAAATGCACCCACTTTCTACAGTATTCTTACAGAGTGAAAAACCTCCAAGACAACTGACGAGCAAAAGGCGGCGGGGGGGGGGCAGATGTCGATTCAGTCGCAACGGTCTTGGCAAACGGAGACCGACAGAGCATAGCCAAGGACGGGTGCACTTAGCTAATTGGTCACATACATAGTCGTCTAGGAAGTAAGCAGAACACTGTTCATGACCACAACAATCATAAATAGATGGGCGAAATGGAATGCGAGTGACGCAATCCCACAAAAAGGTTAACACATGACAGTTCGACCGCCGCCGCCGCCAGGTCTTACTGGTCTGGCCTGGGGATATGCCCATCTGACGACAAAAAACGGCAAATGAGGCCGTTTGAATTGCCCTCATTTGCGCTATCGGCGTCTGTCATAGCGGTCATCTAAGTCGTGAAGGAGCGGGCTATTCCGGGGTCGTGCGTGTTGGACAAAATTTTACATTTAGTCCTGCAATAATCACATACGGCTCGGATCACACCTTACGACAGGAGTCGGCCGGCGACGCCGGATAGACAGACTGGTATGGAGTGGTAGGAGGTTATTGAGCTGAGATCCCTTCCCCTTACCCCAACAAAATATGCCTTGGCTTCTAACCCTACTCCTCCTGCCGGAAATGAGAGGACATGGGGGGGGGGAGGGAGGGAGGGTGCGGTGGACGAAAGATTGTGCTAACCAGAACAATTACGGGAGAAAGGCAAGCACCCCTGCATGTCCAGTAACGACGTAACTAACGCCAGCGGGAGCCAGTATGAGGGGGGGAGGGGGGGGACGAATGTCCGGGTCGCAGCCACGGTCAAACCCGGATACGCGCAAAGGTTGACCTTTTTGCACGCACCGGCCATTTTTACTGGACAGGCGAACTGTGTACGCCGGCAAGATGCACGATGAGGCTGGATGCAGTCGCAGTGAGGTCCACGAGGGGCAGATCACTGCGCCAAGGGGCTCATTAGCTCTTCCAGCAGGAAACCCTCTTCAGAGACATCGTTCGTCTTCCCAAGTTGTAAACTACTAATCATAACGATGAAGAGGCGGATCAGGTGGTGCGACGAGGAACACCACCACCGATAGTTTGTCCGTTGCAAGCGAGGAAGACTACCAGTTCGGAAGGAATACTGATAACTCACACGTGGATTTGATTGTAGTGAGTTAGACTAACTAAGCATATACCTCCGTTCCCCCACCCAGGCCCATCGTGTCGCGATGGCAAGATCAAAACTACTCAAGATAGAAGTGAGTGCATTGCCATAAGGTTCTCTTCTACGCGAGCCACACACGTGCTGGTCTCTCCTTCACACAAGCCAGACCGCAGCAGCTGAGATTTCACACTGGTGAGTTACCACACAGGTCACATTGCGAGGTCATCACAACCTGATCCAAAGTTCGGAGGACCGAGTTAGTCTGTTACGTGCTAACTTTTCAAGCCACGACTTTTAGCGTATCGTGACAGTTTAGAGGTGCGTACAAGGTCGGACTTAATCACTCCGTCGCCTCTAAGCATATACCAGTAACGATTTTGAGTCAGGTCTGCCGAAGGATGAGACTGGACGCAGCGGCTGACGTGACGTGAAGTCTTCGTATAACGCGTCACTAGCTTGCCTGGTCCAGTACAACGACAAACAAGCGTGCATCGACAGGATGGAGGTGCGGAACACGCCTGTAATTTGTCAACGGCGCACTGGCCTGCCCACGATTGGGCCTAGGCTGCCAAAAAAGACTCATATGGACGCAGTGCGGTTAGCAAGAAAAAAAAAAGAACCGGAGCGAGTAAAGACGAGAGAAAAGTGGATGTGCGGGGAAAAAAAGCCAAGCAAACACGCAAGCGAAATTAGAACAGATAGGTGTCGTCAAGGCGGGAGCGACCTGATTCCCCTCCCAGTCGGTCAGAAAAAGCATTCGGTCGGTATATTTCAGCTTGCGTGAGTTACTTTCAGCCGGCAGTTCATTTACATAAATCTTTGTAAGTAGGTTTTTGAACATATTAAACGGCCAAACCTCATTTCTGGGATGCTGGAGGCATTCATCGCTGCCGCAGTTTCCTGACATACGGTATGACTTAATGATCACCTTGGTACCGGGTGGGGTGGCAACTGGCTCTGTATCTGGTGATCTTTATAAGATAAATGAGAAATATGCCAATGAAGGAGAATACTCGGGTACTCGTTGAGGTTTCTCTCAAGAGAACCTAGTTTACTATACCCTGTCCCAAATCACATGCTGTTTTTGACGCTGAATGACTGGCCTTGAAATGTCTAGGCCCTTTGCCACATTATCTTGGTCACGTGGAATAGAAAACGTTTGTCTTTGCTGCCAACAAGAGGAACAGTAGAACAGCATTACCGACGAAGACAAGGGAGGTTCGAATGGTCATTTCTGGTTCATCAGCTGTCGTCAGCAAGTAACACACTAACACGGAGTGTGGAACACTTGGGGCTCGATCTCACGACCTGTCCTGTCGGTTACGATCGGGTACATAAAATGGTAGAAGGGCGCTCACCGATCGCGCTACGGAACTCACTCGTCTTGTTGTGTTTTGGGGCTCTCTCTCTCCCTCGAGCCCCTTCAGCAGCCGCATAGGGGCGCGTGATATAGGCGTCGAGCCGGATTTCGAGCTGACCCCTTCTATCGCCTCAGACGAGGCGGTGGTTGGCGTCAGATTTAACCTGGAACTCGGGGATCAGGTGACGGAGGGCATGGTAGCATCAGAAGGCCTGTTCTCAAGTAAGTAATGGAAGGCTACCAGCTCTAGCCTATCTCCCAAGCACATCATAGAGGACAGGGCAGACAAGTTTTTAGCAAATGCCAGCCTTAATGACGACGGGTCAATAGACACATCCGACTAACTGCAAAACCTCGACAACAGCATCGACTCAGACGACGACAATATCTGTTTGAGAACAGAATGAACCCGAGATATTTGAAACTACCCACATCTTCAGTTTGGCAACCGTTAATCGCGAGGGGTACACCTCCATGTGACCGGAGATGCAACTGGAGAAAAGGTTGACATCTGCGGCATGCATGGATAAGCCGACTGGCTTTGTGGTCATATTTCCTCGACACAACATACTGTCAGCCGACCAGCGTCCACATGCAAATTTGGAAGCATAAAGAGCGCGACAGGAAAAACCACCTGGAGAATACGGTTAACACATACTGCCGTGAAATAACCCTACATGAGGAAGTACAGGACGGATAAACAGGTGTTACGGTTTGTATACGGCACGGGTTGGACCGGGGCGTCACGTCACGCCGACAACTGCGTTTAGTCGGATTGACTCTGGGAAGCCAGTTGGGTGTGAGTGGGGAAGGGGGGTGAGATTGATACAGTCCGAATCATGTGTTTAGGGCCTGATGGGATAATTCGGTCCCACTCAGAACTGATGATCAGCCTAAAATGGTTCCGGCTCACTGTGATCCTCATAACACTGGTGCCGGGCACCAGACCACCGTGTATGGTAGGCGCAGACGGATTACTTAACTCTGTCAGTCGCCACGCCCACATCCCCTCTGGCCGTCTTTGTCTTATTGAAATTCGCCCGATATGGGAAGAATGGGTTAGATGCAGCGCAAGTTGGAAACAATTTATGGATAAGTCACGGTTGCACCCACCTCACGAAGCAGGATTGGACCTCGTTGCCTGCAACGGTTGAACTACAACCACCGGTGTCGACAAAAACCAAAAATAAACAACCTGCTTCATCTTAAAAATGTTCGTACACTATGTCCTGTAAGCATAGAATAAGATCAGAAACGTCGTAAGGTGTTTCTGTCGAAGAACCTTTATGCGCTTCGTGAGGGTTGTAGGGCGAATCATTTTTACGGGCCAGTTGTATGACACTTAGAACTGGCGGTCACTGTTTAGAGGAAGGGAGATCTCCAAGGTGGGGCGGCGTTTTTGCGTCAGACCTGAACGGTGGCCATACACCTATGCGGAACGCGAGTCTTTACGCCACGCCAGCCACTGCGCAAGACCTCGAGTTGACTCGGTTTCGCAACTGGCTCAGGATCGAATGGGGAAAAGTGAGTGATACTGACTTAACGTGAAGTTAAAATCGCGCACAGGATACTGCCCCCCTCAAACAGTGCAGATCCACCTTTATTCCGATGAACTGACCATCTCGTAGAGATAAAGAAGCAGGACAGTGATGTGCGACGATTACTGAAAGCTGTCACTGCGCTCGAAGCACCATATAAGCAACCAAAGACAGATAACACTCGATTGTATATGGCGTGTGATGTTCCCCAACCACAGCCGCAATATCGAAGGGATGGGATTCATTTTAAAAAGTGCAGACATCAACGAACTAGAGTAAAACCTGAGATGTACGCCGCCCAACCACCGTTGTGTGAAATCCTGGCACTTGCGTTTGGGGGACCAGGTCGTGCACGTGGCGCGCGCAGAAAAGATCACTAGATATGTCAGCCATCGCGCCCATTCACCGCACTTGTCAACTGGCCAGGTCGGAAAGTGACTGGGGCCTGGGAAGGGAGAGTGAGGTCGACGGCTCAGCGCAATTTGACGCGCTCAAAGCTATCACGGTGAGCTAAAAGCCGTGGCTTGGAAGGCTGCCAAATGGCGGGATACCTTGGACCTCGCAGTCGGTCCAGTACTGTGTGTTTGTGCAAAGCGGTCGGCTGGAGGTCTGAGAGTCAGGCTGCAATGGTCCCTTCTTAATGTGGCCATTTTAGCACTCCCACTCCGTGCGATCCGAGCCAGGTGTGGCGGCACGCCCAGGTGCGACTCCGGCCATACCAGTCACCCTCTTGTTGTTGGTTAAAATTCTGGCCATTTGCTACGCGCATCAGGGGGTGTGGAGTTGAACGCCAAGGTGCGGGCTCGACCGTGCCATCCACCTACGCCCTCCCCCGCCTCCGGTCTTCTTGACTATGTCCTGACACGGGGTCCAGATGGGGGAGGAGGAGAGAGGGCGGTAGATTCTGTACAAGTCTACATTTACTATAAGCTAATTCGCGCGCAATTCGCCGTGACTGCTTCACCTGGCTGTGGAGCACACGGTGGACATCTTTGGCAACGACGGTCGATCTATCATCTCTGACAACGGACTCCTGTACGAGTTCGAAAGTTCACAATACTAAACGAATTGTTTCGATGCACACACCCGCCTTTATCCTAAAGGAGGAGTGACTCATATTGAGGAACAAGTTTGTTGGTATTTCCTAGCGCGTCGAGATCTAAATTTTTCATATTAACACTGGATTTAGGATTGGAAGCCCCCTGAAACACTAGTATTTGAGAATTAATCTTCTTTAAATATTTTGAAAATGAGGTATTGTATGGTAGAAATTGCGGCAGGATGCTATTCCTGGCCGTCCATGAATCAGACAGCACAATGGTCAGCGCAGACTATGTGTCTTCAAAATGTTTTACTTTTCGAAGATCAGCTGATAATTAACACTAAGTACTGCGGAAATCTTTTAGAATAAACAGTGGTTTTGGCCTTGAAACACATTTTAGCAACACTACGGACATGACGGCTGCACAAAGGCCGTGTCTGTGCATAAGTCAGTGACGGAGCTCATGAAATATGCGTACATTTACGAATGTCCTCTAGTTCACCAAAAAGGTCAAAATGCCCAAGCTGTCGCCCAACCAGCTGTTGTGAAATGCGGGGCACTCAGGAGGAGTAAACAGGTAGAGATAAGCGAACTCCGGCGGGCAGTAGCGACGGATGCCCACAGCTTGCTAAATCCGGAAGTCAACAGGAGGTAATGAACGGTAATGAGGAGTTTCACAAACTCGCCAAGTAGGTTTTTCAAACAGTCGACACCCAGATCAAGAGATAGGCTGACTGACATAGGAAATGTTTGCGATAGGAAGTCGTGCACCAGACGTTTATCCGGGAAGATGAAGCAGCCATGAAATGTGGCAGTGCTTGGGTCATTAGACAAGACAAAACACCAATATGCGCACTGCAGTTTGGGAAAGAAATTGAGCAAATAGTTCATCATTTTTTGAAATGTAAAAGTCTGCGAACATCTAAGGATTCGTGAATGTTAGTTCTCGTGATTTTAATGCCAGGAGGGGAGGTATGGGCAGTGATGGCAAAAGATAATAAAGGAATATGCAAGTAACGGAAACAACTGACAAGTATCGAATGGGATGCTGAATCTTTGCAATACATGGTGGAATAATAAATGTAAGAGGAATGCATGCAACAACTTTTCCAAAAGTAATGGGATATCGGGTGTAAAGGCGCCTTTTAACAAGACCATGATTGCCTAAGTTCAGCGAATATTCCCATGTTACAATTGAAAAGTCAATTTGGCAAACCATGATTAAGAAAGTGGACATCATGAAGGTTTCTTCCAGCTAGCGATTTTCTAGGGTATGAGGTCACACGGAAATAACAGTAGTTTCTTAATTACAGTGTGGAATAGGGACAGTTTTAAAGGCATTTTGACTTGGATTGTACGGAGGGCTGGCAAACATGGCTGTAACTTATGGAAAATAGAGGACCCGAAATATCACAATAAATAAACTATAAAACGACCCGATGGGCTGATCGGGCATGTAAAGCAGAGGTTTTCCTTCCCAAATTTACCGCGTGTAGTAAATCTGATATGGAATAGAAAAACCAGGTTCTATGAGAAATAGACTCGGGTTAAGAATACAGAGAGCTATTCAATATGGCTAAAAGACAAGTCTCCACCAGATGTTTGACATAAACGAGTGAGTCTCGGCTAGACGAAGCTCTGATGGTCTATACCATGTCCTCAAAGCAACATACCTGGGGATTTGTGAAATTTGGATTGGGATTGACTTCCACTTTAAATACTTTTCCAAATTGTCCGAAGTACTCAACATTTTTAAGGATTTCTTTATCCTTTGAGATCCACTGAGGTAAACCGACGACAAAAACGAGGTTGGTTTGAATAACCCTACGGACAAGTCATAAAAAAGGCAAACTAACCTAAGTTCCGGTAGCATTTTTAAGGTGTCTTTGGATATATGCGCCTTGGTCTGCGTTTCTTTTTTCCTTTTGGACGGTTTACGCTTGTGCTCCCTGAGAAGGAATCCGTTAGAAGGCCTTAATGACTTACGTGACGTTATTTTGGGGGACGAAGACAGCTGGGGCTTCGGAATCGTAGGGCTAAGAACTAATTATTACCGAAAATTCTGAGCAAACCTGTCTGCACGCGGGACACAAGCCATTTTCCTCATTCAGTATCTTAGCCCAACAAAAACGACAGACCTAAAGGACTTAACCACACCTGGCGCCGACCTAACCTGGTAGAGGCAAGGACAAGGGTAAAAGGAAGCGTCGTCCGAGTCCATGGGCTCCAAGCAAAGGGGGCACTGGAAGATAATGATGATTTTCTCCGAAACTATGACTTACGTCACTCTCGTCTGACGACATGATTCAGGGTGATAAAACAAAAATAATAAATTATCTAGTCTAAAAAATCGGAAAATAGGTGAAAAAGTATTGTTTACGTACGCCAACACCCGAAATAAGCTCTTCCGCTTAACAGTGGTAAACAGGCTGATTGCAATTCGTGTAGGGCGCTGGAAAAGTATCAAGTTACTGGAGTTGGCCAAAGACTGTTCTGAAATACCATTCAACTATTCTGGATCTACCCGAACACATACAAACCAGGGCCTGTGGAATAGAACGTAACCCTTCACCAAAGATTTATAAAGGTATCTCCTTTTAAAGAACATTTGTAGCCTTCAGTATGACAATGGATTTAGGGAGGTTACGATGCGAAGCAAGTGAGTAATGACGCAACTACCTCCCTACAGAACAAAGGGAGAACGCCCTAACAAAACTGTGTGGATAACAGGAAGAGCACACAAAAACAAAATTTTGTACGAAGACACAAAGGGAAAACTGGAGCGTAACTAAAAGGTTTTAAGGGAGCTCGCAGAACGACGTACTCCGACTAACAACGAGAAGCGGGATCGCGAACCCCGGTGTTGAATAGCAATAATCTGAAAGAATGGAAACTTCGACGTTCGTTTGAAAGGCCGTCGCAGTTAAGTAGGATTAAGCCGGCGCATCTGGTGATCGTTCGTGAAGCAGACAATGAATAAAGGAATGCTCTTGTGACGTATCTTGAAGGACGGTGCACAACCAGTTGGAAGGTATTACAATCAAGCGATGAAAGAGTTATAGCGACTCCTGGTTTAAGCCCGTTGACCATTTGGGATCTTCTTCTTCGGCTGAGTAGAGATGGCACGGAACGTTGCAAAACAATGGGAATAACATTGTATGATTGCACCGATTGGAATGCTCAACAAACGCCAAGTCTGTTGGAGGTACAAAACGCAGGCATACCTCCCCGACTAATGTGCTTCCTGCGTTGCATTTCTATATATGGTCTGGAAAATAGTGTTTGCCGTCCTAAGTTTACTGCTGAAGTTTCGCCAACAACAGTACCTTACGCCAATAATTTTACTGAGTTGGAACCAGACGAATCCATGGTATCATTCGATGCCGCCTCACTTTTCATCTTGACTCGACAACAACTGGAAGTGTACAGTATTGGTTAAATTCTTCCGAGTTCCACGATGAGAGAGATGAGCACTTGAAGACCGGGCTTCTACCACGTTCCTTTTAAATCTACTTAATTTTTTTGTGGGCAGATGAATGAACTTCCTAGAGGCACTTATATGACGTTTGGTTGTTAAAGTGGCTACTCATCTGCCAGAGCATTTATTTTTCGCCAAGTGTCTAACAAACTTCTGGGCTTGTTATATGAACGAAACCATCGTAGCTGTTTAAACACCCACATTGAGATCCTCAAGGAATTACTGAAATCGACTAATGTGATATCCAATCCAAGATGGAAAGCGAGCAGAAAATTACAATTTTGAGATCGAATCCAAACTTTCATCTTTCAACGGACATTAAAGGAACTGGCTACACTTATCACCTTCGATGAGCCAGCTTTTTGGGCCGAGACAGCCTATGGCCAGAACGACTCACGCTTAACCCGTGATTTTCAGATACTGACTCAGTCAATATTCATGCTTCCTCTTGCCCAGAAAGTCCTGCACCACCACCTATTTAACGTGCGGGGGACGGCTGCACGAAACTAGAAAAGCTGACATGGTTTCAAATTTGGATATAAGTGGAAGATATTAGTTTTAGTGCTTTTCTAGGTGACACGAAGATTTAAGCGTTTGTTTTTTGGTTAAATTTCTTTCAGTACAGGCATGTTCTTTTAGAACTATCGGTTGCCATTACCTTTTAGAATTTTGCTAGTCTGCACGTGTTGACTACAAGTCGCATTCTGCAATCCGCATCTTGTGCATTCAACTTCTCCTTAACTGTGTACATCCTTCACACCATCGACCTCTCGCTCTAATTCGGTCACCTTATCTGTTAGAAGTTTACTTGTAGCCGCCGATGACGTCGAGGCTGGCGCACACGCGGTCGAATAGACCACCCAGGGTAGCCTCCGCATTAAATAACGCTGGACATAGTTGTTAGACTCCATATCAGCGATGCATATAGGGATTGAATAAGAAAAGAGGTGTCTAGAATATGAAATCCATGTAACGATAACAAATGAATAGAGAGGAAAATGCGGAAGATCACGAATATAAGAAAATAGAGGGGTACTGTACAAATGATCCATTTGGAGTGGGAGGCGATCACGTCATATCAGTTAGACGCCAGTGGTGATTGTAGCGCTGTCGGTCACTATGAATAAGGGTCAGAGAGAGTGTTGACAGTAACGGAAGCGAGATGCGGACGGACGGCGAGAGCGAGCGGAGAGGTGTCAGCGGCCATATTCACTGGAAGACGATCACACCGGACCCATCCGGGATCTGCGTCAATAGTGACCTCAGCACTTTCAGACAACCCTGTCGAACTTGTGATCTGTTACAAATTAATGACAACTTGCTTCGAGACAAGATGCAAATAAAAGTCACAGCTCTCGGCTTCTATACATAAGCATGGCCTAACTAAATTTAAGTCGGGCTTTATTCCATTTTGTACCGCCACATGCAGGCCAGTC
>CACRXP010000052.1:478857-499516 GCA_902702965.1 Spirometra erinaceieuropaei | reverse complement strand
GTATGGCTGGCTGACGACGGCTAATAAGCCAGAAATGGCCATTCCAGTCTCCCTTGTCTTTGTCGGTAATACTATTCTGCATATGTCCATAAACCCAGATCTCTGTTTCTTTCCACAGTTTCTAACCTCGTCCCGTCAATATAGTACTGGTGTTTGGGAGAGGCATTGCGGCCGGTGATCAGGTGCAAAACCACGCATTTGGACACGTTAAACTTCAAAAGCCATCTGTTCGACCAAGCACACAGTTTGTTGATGTTCGACTGCAACTGCTCTGCGTCATCATCACACTTGACTTCACTCCATATTTTTATGTCATCCGCGAACATGAGAGCCTCGCAATTCACTTCGCTGATGCAGTCATTAACATAAATCAGGAAGAGTACTGGGCCTAAGACAGAACCCTGTGGGACACCACTTTCCACCTTTACCCATTCCGAGGTAGAATTACTAACGACAACTCTTTGTAGTCTGGAGGACAGAAAACTTCTGATCCACTTAAACATTCTCCCTTGAATCCCTACATCCCAGATCTTTTGCAAAAGAAGCCTGTGTGGGACACTGTCAAAGGCCTTCTTGAAGTCAAAAAATATGACATCTACCGGAAAACCCTTATCGGTAGCTCGTGTCCATTTCTCGTGCGAGTAAAGAACACTCGTTAGGCAGGAGCGCCCTGGACGAAAGCCGTGCTGGGAATCGCACAATATTTTGTTCTGTTCCAGGTATTTCATCAAGTGTCTTTTGATAATACGTTCCATTATTTTACACGCGATGCAAGTAAGACTGACAGGACGATAATTTCCGCAGTCAAGTCTTGAGCCTCCTTTATGGATCGGAGTAATGAGTGCGCACTTCCATTCTTCCGGGAGCTCACCGTCTTCAAATGACTTTTGAAATATTGCGGATAAGGGTTTGCGCAGTTCATTAGCAAGTTCTCGAAGTGCTAGGGCGGGAATTCTATCTGGGCCAGGCGATTTGGCAGGTTTCAGCCGGAGTAACTCGGCCCTAACTATGGTAGATGTAAAGAGTGGTTCCTCGGTTAAGGAGGGTAGGGAGGGGATAGGGTGGGGGAGGGTACTGGGAGGAGAGGTTGATTGGCGAATGGATGGATGGGCAAATATAGCACTAGGTTCTCGGGTGAAGACGGACTGAAAGAAGTCGGAAAGGAGGGACGCTTTAACCTGGTCATCAATCTCCACTTTTCCATCTGCAGACCTGAGGGCAGGGATGAGCTCCTGAGTCCTTTTGGTACTTCGTATATAACCATATAGAATTGTCGGCTGCTGACGGAGGAAAGCTTCACGAGCCTCAGAGACCGAAACGCTATCAATGAATTGTTCCACAAGGATCTGTTTCAGGGCGGCGGCTACCAAGTCGTGGTTTGCTCGGTGGCCAAGAAGACGTAGGGCTTGTTTAAATTCCATTACGCCCTCAATAGATCCTAGCATTCGACGTCAAATCTCCGACCGCACCAGTCACGAGGGTGTGGAGGCGCAAAGAGTTCGACGGAGAATACAAATGATGTCATCAGCAGACCTCGTGGAGACAATTCCAGCCGCTCAAGCCAGGCCGTACACATTGTCACGTAACTGCGAGGTGACAGCCACGCCTTTGGACTGTGCGTCCACATCGCCGAGATAGTCCTTCATGCGGGACTGCAAACTGTCGAAATCAGTCGACAAACTCAGCTTGACCTGTGGAGTACCTAGGGAGGGTGGTAGTCCCAGCTTCTGCAGCTTCTTAATATATTTACCGACCACGTTGTCCGCCATGATATGTGAAATACCGCTGCAACCAATTTGAAACGGACTGGACTAGAACAGGGGCTAGTCCGAGGAGGGAAATGGAGATAATTAGTAAAAGAGCACGGAGTTTACTAAAGCCGCCTACTTACATGCTATTTCCGTTAAATGTTCTACTGTATAAGGGCTGGGCATAGGAGTTCTGTCTTTGGCAGCACAAACGGCGGGGGAGGCAGAGGCTAGGGCCGAAGTGTCCACGTTCCGCCTTGGCTAATTCTCAGCCCTATTTATTAGGTCCTGCCAGTCGAAAAAATTAAAAGACTGGATTACAACATTGTGACTGTTTTTGAGTCATTGTAAAGAGAAAGTAGAGCAAGCTATATGTATAAGCATTACACTTATTTTGTACTTATGTTTGAAGTCATGAGTGCACACTTCCATTCTTCCGGGAGCTCTCCTTCTTCAAATGACTTTCGAAAGGCTGTAGACAATGGTTCGCAGAGTTCATTAGCAAGTTCACGAAGTGCTAGTGCGCGAATTTTATCTGATCCAGGCGATTTGCCAGGTTTCAGTCAGAGTACTTCGGCCCTATGGTCGATAAAAAGAATGGCTTCTCGATTAAGGAGGATATTGAGGGTGTAAGAGGCGGAAGGGAGTAGGGAGAGACGTCGGCTGGCGATCGAATGGATGGGCAAATAAAGAGCTGAGTTCCCGGGTGAGGACGGACTGATAAAGTGTAGAAATAAGAGGCGCTTTTACCTGGTCATCAGTCTCCACTTTTTCATCTGCAGACCTAAGATCAGGAACCAGCTCCTGAGTTCTTTTAGTACTCCGTATGTAGCCAAATGAAATGTTCGGATGTTCTGGGGAATTTTTCAACATGTTCAATTCGAATTTCCTTCGCAGCCAGGCTCGTTTTCCAGTGCTTCCCCACATCGGCGTTATCTATGTAGAGGGCAAGCATTTGTAATTAACTTTGTCTTAATTTTTTTTGTTAACGTCTGCATGAGCGGCATTCCTCTTCCCTTGCACGGGTGACTGAGCACCAATCAAACTCGCCGAATGGAGAACTAAGCGTATCGGCCTACCGACTGGAAGAAGGCTAAACGGGAGGAAGGCTTCCCTGCAATTTCTGGGTTCCCGCTCTGTTGTCTTCCTCCTACCCTTTGACCGAATAACCTGTGATTCGCCTTTTCCCCAGATCCCTATTTAAAAAACGTTCCGCTGTTGACGATTCAGTTTTAATATTACCTTTTGAAGTCTGTGTGGCTGAGGTTGCACGATCTTCATGAAAGAGAGTTCAGAAACTAATGTGCCTACAGTCGTCCCATTGACGACCAACACCAATCACCCCCTAAATACGCCAATCCAGGCGGAACTAAACCGACAGGTAACCCGGATATTACATGCTATTGTACCAAACACGCGGGCGGAACATCGTTCCAAAATAAGAAGATCTTGTCGAAAGCGAGATAAGTTTATTAAGGAACGAAAATTGCGGGAGAGAGAGAAAGGAACGAGACACAAAGGTACTGAAGATGGAGAAAAGTTAAACATGCGCAGGCAGCCAGAAGATCCAACCACACACGCCACGGAGGAAACCGGTAGTGAAGTGGTTGTCCAATCAGGCGTTCTTTTCCGTGACCCCGCCCAGGATTGCTTCTTCGGTTTCTACAATAAGATCAAAGCAGGGAAAGATAACTATGATAAGGGGATGATCATGGTGAGTTTTCCATCACACTTTACTTGACGTTCTTGGCTACATCACTACAGAAAATGCGGAAAAGGTCTAGTCGAATGCTCAACCTAGAACCCAGAAAATAAACAAACGGACACACTCTTGCTTAATTAAAACAAACAAACAAATTGCAAAGCTCAGTATGCTTAAAAAGCAAAGTAATATGTGAATCAGGATGAAAATATGATAGGAAATTACGTTTGTTTGCTGGAATTTCCCACTGTCTTTCATCACCATCCATCGTTTGCTGAACACTTAAGCAGTTAGTAAGGTCAAATGACATTCATATCGTCTTCGTCATATTTAACCCGCCGACGTTGCCGGAGAGTCCAGTGGAGGCCAAAAAACATGAAAAATCCAAAGTTTGAGCAAACTGCCTAAAATTTCTAGGACGGCTTACTTCATTCTAACTTACCTTCTAATATTCTATCAATTTGAACATCAGATCGTCATAGCTATTGTATATAGCGTCTTCGTACGTGACGCCTAAAACTGGCACGCAGCTTTAGTAGTTGTTTTAGCACTACTGTGTACGCGTTGTGGGTTAATAACCAAACCAACTTTTTCGAGAACTGGGACTTAACCCACGAATGTCCAGCAAGCTATTCTCCTTGGAAATCCTTGCCGTTTCGACCTCTTCAGTCAGCAAAAATTCATGGATGTGGTTCGCTTTAGAGGACGGTGTCCTAGTTCTGTCAATCTTTCTGTGAACTACATCGGGAACATGTGGGCACTTCTTGTCTCGTTATAGTAGCCGGCTGCCTAAGGATGCACTTTACTTTGACATTTCTTACTTGAACGAGTTCAGGAATGTCATACACTGGGTCGCTCAGTAACTGAAAGTATCATCAAACATAATTTAATGAATATTAAACTTAAGAAGTGTCGTGAAAGTCATTGCAGTTCGCATGAAGATGTCCGACAAATTGCCTGATAGTCCTCGGAAACATTCCGCAAATTGCTGCCGTCTCGCCAGCGTCTCCCGTCTTGTCTTGTAACGACCGAGCGAGGGACGGATGTCGGATCGCCGGTTATGAAGGAAGGGGATGATGGTAATTTGAACTCAAATGGCCCCGCCGATTGGAAGATCCGATCTAAAAAGTCTTGAGTCTGAGAGTGGACGGGATCGGGATGAACAGGCATACGTGATATGGGATAAGCAGCACAGGTGATAGAAGATATGATTGAAAAGCCAATTTGGCAAACACGTGTTTTTGGTAATTCGTCATCAGGCCAAAACAGTTACAAAGTTTAAATTATGCGAAGTTACAGGGCTTATAAGTGATTCAGGGATTATAAACACCCATAATTCCCACGCCACTCGCATGACGAGGCGTGCTATGGCATGGTCGGTGTGTAGTGGTCATTGGGTCAAGGGGGCGAGGGAGAGGGGGGACATAGGCTGTGAGTAATGTTTGCACGTCGAGTTCGTTGTGCACACACCACTGCTATCATGAGGTTAGGACGACGTTGGCCACGGAAGACAGAGTGCCTGTGTCGGCGTCTTCTTACAACATAGCACTGGATTGGCTAGCCGCATAGACACTGCCTCCGCTGTAGCTAGCACCCGTTGGCGTAGACCTCTGGAGAAGGTTGCTGGGGTCCGGTAGACAACCAGAAAGGCTTCTTTGGCATCGGCTCGGTGTTTCGTATCGACAACATGTGCGAGAATAGAAGTCGAGATCGATTTCTTTTCATCTCTGCCTAGCCAGGCCGGTATGTGTTCACGTACTCTCTTTTCCAGGCGCCTCGTTGTACGGCCAATAATACACATTAATGTGACCTGCAACGGGAGTCGGTCTTTACCTCCCAAGCGTAGGAGGGGAGAGTGCGTGAAACACACACGTAACTTCGCAGCGGGGAAAGCGTTAGCGATCGCTGTCTTCAGACTTCTTCTTACTAAGTCACTTGCTGCGTCCCCTTGAAAAGGCAGTCTTATTAATAAGTCTTTCTTTTCTGCAGTTTCTAGGATGGGCTTTGCAGTGCGCTCCCCTATATTTCGGAGGATAAATCTTTCTGAGTATCCGTTTTCGTGTGGTATATCCTGCATCTGTCGGAGTTCTGTCTGAACAGTCTCAGGAGAGCAGATACGTCGCATTCTAGCTGCCAATCCCTCGACCATATTGCGTTTAATATTTAGCGGAACAAAACTGTGAAAACTAGTGTATTGACCCGTCCAGGTTTTCTTTCGGAATATCCTACTCTGGATGGACCCATTCTCTTGTCTGTGCAGAAGAACATCGAGGAACGCGATTTCGTTGTCTGTCTCAAACTCTGCAGAGAACTTTACCGAGCGGTGTGTATTGTTGAATTTTTGAACCAGGGCGTCTTTGTCGGTTGTAACACCCGTCAGGCAGAAAATGTCGACCACGTACCGATCATTGATTTTGAGGTCACCAATAGTGTCTTGCAAACTTGTCATCTCGACTTTGTCCATGAAGACATTTGCGAGGAACGGGCCGAGCCGTGAGCCCATCGCTATGCCGTCTATTTGCCTGTACAGTTGACCATTGCAGAGAAACTAGACGTTTTGCGTGCACCGTATCAGTAGTTCTTTTAGCGTCTTCAGTGGCATATATAACCGGTAGTTCGTGTCGCGGATAACGTCACAAAGGTAGTTAATAGTTTCAGCTACGGGCACATTAATGAACAGTGATGCTACGACTCATGATGAAGAGTTACCGAAAACGCGTGCTTGCCAAATTTACTTTTCAATTGTAACATGAGAATAATCACAAAACTTAGATAATCCAAAAAAGATATAAGTTTATCCGAGTATACAAAAATCGACAACTAATAAATGAGGCTACGGAAAAAGGAAAAATAAAATGGAAAGACTTAACGGGAAGGGTCTGAGGTTATTCGTCAGCACGTGGCATCGGAAGCCTAGCTCCTGCACGGTAAACGGAAAAAGACTGCCTCTAGCGTGACAGTTCATTAAAGCGCCCAATGCCGGGTTCCTGGTCCGATCTCCGGTTGTTAAAGTGTAACAATCGGAGATCTGACCAGGTGTAGCGTCCGTCCTCGATGAGGGTTCTGTGGCCGTGATCTCACTCGCGTCCTTATGGGCTGCCTGGGACGTAACGTCGGGGGCTGGAGCACTTTGTCCGGTCTGCGTATTATTAGGGTCGTCTTTCTTAGCATTCATCATCGAATATCAATCTTCAGGCTCACGATAAGACGCGTAATATAATAAGATTTATTTTAGGAGGAGAGAAAAGGACGTAGAACAAGGATCAAAAGGAGTGCCTCAATTAATCCGACGAAACGTTAAGTTCTAACTAACTAAACTAACTAACGAACTAACTATCTCAGTATCAGTATATTTCAGGGAAAGTAAGTGTGTACCTTTGAAATCCCTATTGGTTACATGCAGAGGATATATATGGAGGAAATGGAAAGGAAGTAACATGAAAGAAATGCGAGGGGAATAGCAAAAACTGTACAGATGAACACAGAATGTCATGCTTTAACAGAATTTAGAGGTGCATTAACCTGCTTCGTTGATCAAATACAGCGGACACTTGAGGCACACTTAAGATTTAATTTAATTTAATCTAATTTATTAAATGCCAGTTTACAGGCATTGTCAAGTGAAAAGAAGTAAAATTGTTTAGTCTACAGGCATGGTGGTGAACGCGAGCAGCGGTGTGCGACGTGGTCTGAAATTAATAAAATACATAAACACATGTTACGTAAATGTTGGTAGCAGCATCGTAATAACACTAAATTGCCAACGTTGGCTGTCAAGGTGGTCGTAGTCCGGCGTTATTGTAGTGCGCGCTCCAATGCTGATCTAGCCTCTTTTTAAAAGTATCTACGGAGCCCGACATAACAACATCCTCAGGCAAGGCATTCCAAGCTGCAACCACTCTGTTGGAGAAGAAGAACTTTCGGATGTCTAGCCGGACACCAGCCACACGCAGTTTGAGTGGATGGCCTCTCAGGTTAGTCGCAGTCGCCAACTCGAAGAAGTCTCCAAACGCGAGGCAGCAGCCCTGATTGCGCACGATGCGGAAAGCTTGTATCAGGTCCCCACGTAGCTGTCTGTAACTCAAAGGAAAGAGGTCAAGATTAGCTAGTCGTGTTTCATAGGGTAGTGACCACTGCCTAGATACAAGTTTCGTTGCTCGCCGTTGAGCCTTTTCGAGTATGCCCAAGTCTTTAGCGGTCCAGGCCTCTATGCTTGGATAGCAAACTCCAGGTGCGGTCGCACGAAAGTTTGAAAGACCTTGACGAAGCAGTCTTCATCAAAGGAGGAGAACGCACTTTTGACGAGGTATAGAATGGACATCGCCGACTTGGCTACCTTTGAGCATTGCAGCGAAGGCTTAAGCGCGGTTATGATCCATACACGCAAGTCCTTCTGGGCGTCGACTTCTTGCAGTGGTTTGCCAGTCAGACGGTAGACCGTGTGGTTAGGAGAACTGTTTCTGACGACGCGTAGGAAATTACACTTGTTTACATTGAACGGTAGAAGCCAGTCTTTCGACCATTGCTCGAGGTGGTCCAGATTTGTCTGCAGTCGTGCCTCGTCAACTTCGCTTTCTATCTTCCTGAAATTAAATTAAGGCTCTGTCGTATGTTTGTACTTCCAATTCTCGAGTATTGTTGCCCATTCTTTGGTTTGATGAATGAAGCCAGTCGTTTAAAAATTGAAAATGTCCAAAGACGTTTTTCAAAAAAACTTTTGGATAGGGAACATCCCAATATCTCCTACTCAGATAGATGTCAGCTAATTAACCTAAAATTTTTATGGGTTCGAAGACTAGAAGCGGGCCTCTGTCTCCTCTTTCGCATTAATCATAGTTCAAATTTTCCTCGAATTTCAACACTTACCCCTAGTAGTCGCCCATACAATCTTCGCAACTCGTCTCTTATTATACCTCTTCCAGTGTCCTCCACCTCTAAGCGCTCCCTTTTTTTCGCTTCCAGATATACTTTCCTCTGGAATAACCTTCCAATAAATATAAGATCTTCAGAAAATCTACACACCTTTAAGAGAAGGCTACGCCTCTATCTGAATACTGACTCGATTAAACTTTTATTTTCCTCATCCTTCCCAGACAACTTTTTCTATGACACTGAGAAAGGGCCACCGGGAATTTAGCATGCCGCTATTAAATTTCCGTATCTGTTCACGTTTCCTTCCTTTATGAGTAGTCTCGCAACCTAAGATCCCTCACCAGAAATTTTAATTATTCCAATTTTTTAGTTCATGCATCGTGCCCTCACAGAATGCGCGCCATCGACGCTCTTGGCGAAACCTTCTGTATTCGCCATATACTAGTAGTTTGGTCGCATCTCCCTTCCCCCATCCTCGGTTGGACTCGGATGAATGTAACCGACCGCATCTGGGTTCCTATCGCCTCGGGACTGATCTTCATGATGCCCTCACTGAATGCGCTCCATCGATGCTCTTGGCGAAGCCTTCTATATTAGCCATATACTAGTAATCTGGTCGCATCTCCTTTGCCCTATCCTCGGATGGACTCTGATGAATGTAACAGACCGCATCTGGGTTCTTGTCGCCTCGAGACTGGTTGTCATCGTGCCCTTACTGAACGCGCTCCATCGACGGTCTTGACAAAGCCTTCTATATTCGCCATATACTAGTAGTTTGGTCGCATCCCCCTTCCCCCCATGTTCCCCCCATGTTCGGATGGACTCGGTTGAATGAAACCGACCGCATCTGGGTTCTTGTCGCCTCGAGACTGGTTGTCATCGTGTCCTTACTGAATGCGCTCCTTCGGCGGTCTGGACAAAGCCTTCTATATTCGCCATATACTAGTTGTCTGGTCGCATCTCCCCCCATGCTCGGATGGACTCGGTTGAATGAAACTGACCGCATCTGGGTTCCTATCGGCTTGAGACTGGTTTTCAATTTCGGCACTTATTTTTCTTATTCAAGGCGATACAGGCCAGTCCTGACCGACCCGCCTACGTACCATTTTATGAAATCCGTTACGCAATGCCATATACAGCTGACATTTATTTCGGCCATGTTGATGTCGGACTATATTCCATTTTGTACCGCCACATGCAGGCCAGTCCTCCCTGTTTTTTTTCTGATGCTATTTTTCTGAGGGGTTTTTTTTCTCCTGTTAAATTACTACAATCATTTTTAAATTTTGCTTTGGAGTTTTTTTACCCCTCGTTTTTTTTTTCATTTTCATTTTGCTTAACGGACTTCTAATCTCAAAAACTATGCATTGCACTTTGTGCAGATTTTGTCTACATCGTCTAAAATTTGCATGTAAATTTATTTTTACTTGCTTTGATGGGACCCCGACGGGTCTTTAATAAAAATAATTAATTAATTAATTAATTATGATATTCCAGATCTTTATGTCATTGGCAAACATTGCGACATCGCAATTCAGTTCGTTTGCGCAGTCATTGACGTATACGAGGAACAGCGTAGGGCCAAGAACAGAGCCTTGGGGAACACCACTCTTAACGGCAACCTCGGCAGATTGTTGGTCACCGACGTGGACGGCTTGAGAGCGGCCGATTAAAAAGCTCCGAATCCACATCAGAAGCTTACCTCGCACTCCTGCACGGCTAAGTTTGTATAGAAGGCGGTGGTGAGGCACACTATCGAAGGCCTTTTTAAAGTCGATATAGATGACATGCACCATATCTCCTCTATCAACAGCCCTAGTCCAGTGTTCCAGACAGTAGAGCAGGTTGGTCACACAGGATCTGCTTTTGCGGAATCCATGCTGAGAATCGGAAAGCAAATGGTTTTGTTCAAGGAACTGCATTAATTGTTGCTTTATTATCTTCTCCATAATCTTACAGCAAATGGAGGTGAGGCTGACAGGTCTGTAACTGTTCGCAGAGACCCGACTTCCGCCCTTGTACAGCGGCGTAATCCACGCCGACTTCCAGTCGGGTGACTAAGTAACTAACCAACCATAGTAACTAGCTAACTAACTATATTGGCTGACCATCTAACTAATGGACTAACGAACTAACTATACTAACTAACTAACTAACAGTATGAACTATGCTGAATAACTAATTAAATTTTGTGTCGGCTGCGTGAAAATTTCAAAGGGTGCAACTATATAATAACTTTTTATCTGAAAAACTTTCTCAATTGGTCGACTTTCTCAATGACATCTTCCGGGTCTCTCAGTGATTGGAAGTGTCACTCAAACATAAATTCGCAAAATGTAAACTCTTACATAAGCTGAAAAAAATAGGGATCGGTGGCAACTTCCTTAAATGGATCGAAAACTTCCTTGTGGGTCGACACCAGGTTGTGTGCATCGGTCGGGGAAAGTCAGATCCGGCTATGGTCGATAGTGGTGTCTCCCAGGGTTCAACACTGGGACCCATTTTGTTCCTTATCGACGTGGACGATGCCGCAAGAGATTAAGACTGTGAAGTAGCAATGTTTGCGGATGACATGAAGATATGGAGTGTAATTCGGGGTCCTGCCGATGAAGACAGACTGCAGATGAACCTGAATCGGTTGGAGGAGTGGTCAAACCGTCGGCTCCTGCGGTTCAACGTTGCCAAATGTAGCATACTTCGCCTAGGCAACACAGCCAGATCCGACAGCACAAGAGGCTACTTTCTGGGCGGTGCAGCCCTACAAGAGGTCGAAGCCCAAAGGGACCTCGGTGAGCTTACGACGAGTTCCCTAAAACCATCCGCCCACTGTTCGAGGGTGGCAAAAAGCGCAATGTCCGTACTGTACGCCATCAAGCGTGCGTTTATGGACTTTGACGAGGAAACTTTCTCTAAGACATTCGGAACATTCGTCCGGTCGCATTTAGAGTACGGCATACAAGCTTGGAGGCCATGGGCGGTTGAGGATCAAAACTGCCTCGAAAGAGTCCAGAGGAGAGCCACGAAGATGGTTAGGGGTCAAAGCTCCTTTCCTTATGCAACCCGCCTAGTAAATCTGAACCTCTTTCCTTTGAGCTACAGACAACCTCGCGGAGATATCTTGCAAGCCTTCCGCATTGTAGAGGGGTTGGATTGCAGTCTGGCCTTCGAGGACTTTTTTTAATTTGCTACCACGACCAACCTCCGAGGTCACCCGTTAAAACTGCGCACTCAGCAGGCACGGCTGGATGTGCGGAAGTTCTCCTTCTCGGTTCGGGTGGTCAAACCATGGAATGAGCTTATCGCAGATGTTGTGATGTCACCATCTATACAAAGTTTTAAGAAGAATCTGGACATATTTATGTTCCGAAATGACCAAGAGCGATGAGAAGTCGAGCTCACCCCCTGTAGCTCCTTCTCATTTTGTCCCACCATTATGGGCGTGTTCGAACTATTTTAGCCCAGAACATCTATCTGTACACCACACATTTTTTACGTTGCAAATAGGGTACTCAAAGGCTTACGCCTATTTCCCTCAATAAACTGAACTGAAGTTCCGGAAGCCGTCGCCGCTCGCATGCAAGTGTTCGACCAATCAGTATTCAGCATTCTGAAACCCTTCCGCATATCCCGTTTTTAATCACTCGCATCCGCATACACAGTTTTTTTAGTCACTCGCAGTTTCTGCGCGCATTTTTCTGCGGACACCTTGTTGTTAGTCCCCACACATGGCGAACCATCAAACGTTCATAACCCTGAATAGCAGCCATAAAATGCCTCAAGTTGGCTTGGGAACATTTATGGTTAAATGTCCTTTTGGTTCACCAGTTTTAGGCGCCTCCTAACGAAGTGGAAAATGCTGTCCTCGCTGCGATTGACACCGGCTACCGACACGTTGATTGTGCTCACATATATGGAAATGAAAGTGAAGTTGGAAACGCCCTCAAGAAGAGATTTGACGATGGGACGATAAAACGCGAAGACATTTTCGTTACATCGAAGGTAACCGATCGCAACATTACTATTGATGTGTGCATAAAATATAGCTATGGTGCAATGCTCATCGCATGAAAGATGTGCGCCCAGCCTGCGAAGACAGCTTACGAAAACTTGGACTGAGATATTTGGATCTGTATCTGGTTCATTGGCCTGTGTCCTTCCATGTAAGTTTGTCTTGTACACTTTATGTTCGTAGATAAAGGAGGGCAAGAGCTTCTCAAGGGATGACCCGGATGTGCTGGAGTATGAAGAAGTGCCCTTGGAAGAGACTTGGAAGGCCAGTTTAGTTATGACATTCTCAAATAACATTTTAAAAGCAGACTTTGACGCCTTTCATAACATTACCATCGTCAGTGTTTCCGTATAAATTGCCGACTGCATGTTAGCCCATAAAATTTTTGCTTTGATTGATAATGCCCCTCTGATCCCTAAGGTGGTTTTACTTCTACATATGCCTGTAAAACCCTGTATTCAAGTCTGATGGGCCTAGTCCGCCTTGCTCTACGTGCTGGGCTTCCAACAACACGTGATTATTGCCTCTGACAACCCTATAATTCTCCTGTCGTTGCCACCAATATCTGTGTAGGCCATGGAGGACCTCGTCAAAGCTGGTCTCGTCAGGTCAATCGGAGTTTCGAACTTTAACAAGACTCAACTTGATCGAATTCTGGCCATCTGCAAAATTCCTCCTGCGGTAAACCAAATCGAAGTATCTGTGAACTGGTTAAATGAAAAAATGATAAAGTACGCGCACTCCAAGGGTATTCAAATCACGGCCTACGCCCCTTTCGGATCTCCCGGCGTAATGACGTGAGTTTCCATGTAGTTCTTCTTATGGTCAGCTTATTTGGCTATATATGTGAGTAAACGCCATCCCTTTCAGCTTTTAGTAGGACGGTTCAAAAAAGAGTCAAGAGTCGGAACCAGGTAGCTGACTTTAAGCGTTAACCGCCTTCATTTCGCTTTGATTAGCTTTCACAGTAAATATCGATTGTTTGCACTTAGTAATTCGAACTCTGTGGTCCCATGATCTTGTTGTGTTTGCGCTCTTCGACCTACCGCCCGGCTAATTTCCATAACCGGCTAACGCCACTTTTGAGAACACTGTTAAAATTACTTTGCCAACCGATCGGAACTGAACAAATCGTTTTCGGACGGAGACTACTGTCTTACCTTTCGTCTTTCGGTGCACGAATAAGTAGTACAGAACCCACGGCATTTATGAAATCAAGCTCATTGCCTCCAACAGTCAACTGTGCTTGAAGTTTGCGGTTCCTTTTAGTACTTATGATGACGTTCGAGACGACCGATTCAGTTGATTTTATGCTGCAGACTATCCGCCCGTTGAATAAGTATCCTACCGAGCTGCATGTTAGCGGCAGACTCCCGCACGCAAATTTCCTATGTGCTTGCGGAGGATGTAAAAACGTAGGCTGTGGGACAAGAGGTATGCCTACGACCCACTTTCATCACCATCTTTGACTTCCGTTGTCCACCTAACTTCCATCGCCCACCAACACTAGGTTTAGACGAACTTAAACCGCGGACGACTTTGTGAAGTACACGGAGTAGTTCTCGGACTGATCGAGTAGGGGTGATCTCTGTGGGCTACAGAGCCGTCCAGACCCAGTATGAAATCCTGCCATGCTATTAAAATGCTAAAGGAAATTCATGTTCAGATTTCGAAGCTCTGACATGAAGGTGAAGAAGAGTAAAAGGTAATTGGTTAACGAAAATTAAAATCAAAGGAGGCCGCATAAAGTGCCGATCAATATATGCTTAGCAGGCATTTAAGCTTGCATCTAAAAGGCCCTCGTCTTACGCAGCCGGCTAACTTACGGGTTCCCGAATTCAGGCCATTGGCCTGCAATCTCATTTGCTCCTACAGCTAATGCAATTGAGGTCCGTCCTTGTAGACGACACCTGAGCATGCCTAAACCGTAACCTACACATCGGCATGCATGAAGGCCTGCAAAGTTAAATCTATCGATCGGTGCTAATGGTCATTTATTTCTGTTCTAACCTATTGTCTCTTTCCAATAGAGATGCCCCACCTCTGTTGGAAGAAGAATTTGTGAAGAAAATCGCTAGCGCCCATGGGAAGACCCCGGCCCAAGTACTCATTCGACATGCAATGCAACGAGATCTCATAGTCATTCCAAAGAGCACAAACGGGAAGAGAATCGAGGCTAACTTCGATGTAAGTCCTACTTCTTTTTTATTCCCAGGGATTTTGACAGTTATTCTCCCAGATTGAGTTTCCCGATTTACAGGGTTCGTGCTTTCTCAGCGTTTCCACAAAATGCTTATTAAAGAAACCATAGATCTAGGTAATTTCTTTATGACAGCTTCATCCGATCTGTTTTGGTTAACACTTCTGGTGGCTAGAGAGGTGGCAATTCGACTGCTAAAGGCAGTCACTTTAAGACGCCGAGTCCGGTGTCTTTTTTAGTTTACAGATACAATTTCAGTCAATGACAGGAGCCATTGCCTCTGGTGCCTACACGTTGATAGATGTTATACCAACCTCTGCTGATACCAATACAATTAGCCAACGCTCTAAAATCTATGAATTACGTGAGCCTAGTAGTCATCTGGTGAATTCTAGGTGAATCACTTGGGAAATCCTGCTTGGGCAGTCAGCTTACTGTATCAGATTTGGTGGATTCTAGACGATACAGTAGGTTGGGCGAGTAACTTGACCCAAATGTGATAAAACTCGCGTCGTCCGGTGGGGCCTCGTAGCTCAGGTGGTTAGAGCGTTGGCTGTACTAAGGCCTTCCTCTTACAGCGTGGGTTCGAATCCCACCGAGGCGCTGACTTTTTTACAGTTGGGTCAATATGAATTATTCGAAATCTGCCTAAACATCTATGAATTGTTAAGTTTAATCAGCTGGTGATTTGTCAACCAAAACATCGGGACGGTGCTCGTGTGGGACGATTAATAACAGCTGACAGTGGCTTAACACTGAACAAATAGGCTAACGTGCGTCCAAAAATGACCTTTACCTATGAACCATTGTACTGGATGTTTCGTGGTCAGATAAAGATTTTATTTCTTTGGAGATTCCTTCAACGATAATTGCGAAAGTCAGTAATTGCAAAAAATGTATGCTAATTAACATGTGACATCCGCAGCCAGATTCATGGAATGCCTTCAATATTTTGAGATTTGTCCACTATTCTCAGATTATATGCCGTGCTTATCGGCATCCAAAATCTCAGTTGAGTTGTTCCTTCCATCTAACCACTTAAACCTAAATAGCTTGATAAATGTTGCTCGGATTTGACGCGTACCTCGTTGCCTTTGCTACCGGTGTTCCTATTCTTTTTGGATTTGACATTTTAAGGCACCTGCTTGTCCTAATAAGTCTTTTATCTGTCTTAAGTCATGCAAACATTTCCCTCAACAGTGTTTTTAAAATTCACTTCAGGTCTTCGACTTTACCCTGACGACTGAGGAGATGGAAACTCTCAAGGGAAACAGCCGCAACTGTCGTCTATTTAAGATCCCATCGTAAGTGTTTTCTTCCTTCTGGCCTCTACTGACGATTTTTTAGAATGGCAGGTCATCCGGAGTATCCATTCAACGAGGATTTCTAGCTGTCTTGAGATTTTCCTGTGTCCCGACGACATCTTTTCTTAGCGCCGTTTTTCTGCATTTTGTTCGTATTCTGGTGCACTTAAATCTAGTCTTATGATTCGAAATTTATTAAAAAATTTTCAATTATCCTGCCTTTTTCAAGGTAAAATATGAGTTACTGAGCAGGAAGGAAGAAGAAGAGGCAACTTCTCTGATGCTGCTTGTTCATCAAAGCTGAACTGCGAGCTGACTGTGATGGCGAGGAGGAGGGCGAGGCGCGGAATGACGTTTATAGCGGCCGGGCTGCACAATAAAAAGGACCGCTCCTGACTGGGCGTTCTCTTGTACTTTCGCTGACTGATGCATACGACATGCGTGGTGCTTGTTTGCCAGTTATGGGACTGTTCAGTCTGCTGGCGTGTTGGCTTCCCAGTCGGTGGAATGATTGCCAGTCAGTCCCTGCGGGACTTCGTTGCTGACGCCGTTAAATCCGCCACAGTTGTCCTACCATCGTAGAGGTAGTGGTTCAGGACCTGACTTTCTAGTTAAAAATGCCGCCTAGTTAAAATACCTTCGGAGAACTCTGCCCCCTAGCAGGGGTCTTTCAGTCTTCCGGCCGCATTGGCCCTGACTATCTGCTTTTCGTCACCGCCAGTTTGTCCGGTGCGTGTTGTGATCCCCATGTCGGCCGCAGTTTCTATGGCGGAACCCGCGGTGTCCTTTGCTTCCCAACGTAGTTGCAGTTATCCTCACCGCAGCAGATCGTGGACTGGGATTTGGTGTCTAGGTTGTGTCACAATGCCGATCTTCGAACGGCGGGTTCTGTGAGGTCATCCCCTGGGGACTACGATCCGCGAGGACTGTTTTGGAGATTCTTCTGATGTACGGATGCCTCTGGATTTCCGGTTGCCGCTTGTTTGTCGTCCTTCGTAACTACAGGCTGGCCTGGGCAAAAGGCGGAGTCACTCGTATATAAACGGCAGTCAGATGCGTGACGGAGGCGGGAGACTTATCTCAAGTTGTTGTTTATACCCTGAAGACTGTCCAGGCCTCCACGCTAGGAGTTATAAACATACTCGCCTGACTGGAAAGGCCTAGGTGTTGGGGCGCTTAGTGTGTGGGACGCTGATGAGGACTGAGTCAGCTGACAAATGGACCTCCCACCGGGGCGCGGGGCACTGCGCAGCCGTCCAAATTTGCAGCAGGCACCGATCGTGGCTTTGCCTTGCCCACTGTCGCTTGTGCACTCCTGGGATTCGGTTCCCGTTTCCCCTTTCGAATGAATTGGAACTTCGGGCGTGGACAGTGTTTTTTGATGGACTCAACAGGGTCTTGTTATGTCAGCTACTTCGACATCAACATAACGCGCCCAGAATTTCCACTGACACTTAACCGCCTCTGCAAGTTCGAAGTAGTCCCATAGGGGCCTCTACTGCTGATACAGCTCTTCCCTTCATCAGGAAGGAGCTGTGTTCCAGTCCTCCTAAACCAGTATATCTGCATACTACTAAAATCTTCAGGTAGTGTGGCTGCCAGGTTTCACACAACCAAGACACAAATAACACCGGAGTTGGGCTGTCTTTAAGCCGTCTGCTACCGCCGACCGCCTATGTCTCACCTGGCGCCGGTGTGTGGCATTTGTAGGTGGGTGTCAATCCCGTCGCTGGTCTTCGTTCACCTATGAGCGAACTCTTCGGCTAAGTAACTGGGTTGTTGATTAGCCCTCACGATTTCCTTAAGAAGGAAAAGGTATTAAGTGTTTATTGGGAAAGGAATCTACTCACCGGTACAGATTTGTCGTATTGTTGACGTTTCTGAGCCCTTGGTCGGCTCTCCATTCTCAAAGGGTTTAGCGCCGAAAATAGACCAAAATTTTAAATGACTGCCCGAGATAGTCGGCATTGATTTTCTTCCTCGTTTGTGGGGTTTCACGGCCGTCTGCGTTAAACCTTGTCACCTCGATGCAGGGCGCTTGAAACTCTGCTTCTCCGGGGCCGTATCTGCTCGGTTTTCCTAGTTTTGGCCTGGCCATCTTGCCCTGTCCTTTATGTATGTAATGGCGCAGGACTTTATAAGCCGCAGAGCCGTTTAGATGCCTGTTGATTGACTTGACATTTGAATAACACGCCTCGAGTGCGAGGCTTTCTGTTCTAGAGGTGCCCCGATCTAAGATGGTAGCTCCTCGAAGGTGATAAGCGTGGTCAATATATCCAATATGAGTCCCAAGCTGTGAGTTTGGGTTCAGTCTCCGAGTTAACAGTTTGTGCTGATGTAGGCGAGCAACTTCTGTTGCTCAGATTATCACCCTGGGACTCACCTTCGCGAACCTAAATAATCCCTGCATGTGGTATGATGGTGATATCTCCAAATGCGCTGGACGGCGCACCTAGGGTTTGATGAAGAGCGTAGCTCTAGTTAAGTAAAAAAAAATACTGACTGCTCATGCTATGTGTAAACAAATAGGTCCCAGAGAGGTTCCAGTCGATAAGTCTGAGATAACTTGGGGTGGAGGCGATTTTACAGACTCGCGATAGCGAGTAACCAATCTTACGAAATGTGAGCCAAAACTCTGAAATGCGTTTTCGACTAGGAAGTATTACGCAGGTGGCATTGTAATATTGATTGTCGTATGGCATCATCCTGTAATATTTCGAACTCACCACGATGTCGGCTTTTGGATGCACTTATTTTCGACCCGCAGAAACCGAAATCGGTAAAAATGACACACTGCGATGACGCATTTACGATGATCCTATAAATCTAAGTGTATTTTATAGACAACTTACACAAAATATGCTTTCTTCTACTCGTTGGGTAGAAAATCATGTTGTCGTCTCATTTTTACCCGAGGAAATGATATCTTCCAGTTTAAAAAACGTTTTTAATTACGAGATTTTTTAGGACCGTGCAATGTACATACAGCATCGTACCTGTACGTTTATTAATGCTCCTCCTAAAGTGTACAATACAGCCCGCACCCATTGCAAAATTTCATGAACTCTATACGGTATCCTCTGAAAGGCATAAAAGAATATATGGTTTTCCTTACGTGGAAAGTATGCACCATGTAGACTGAAATCGCTAAGCGCTGACCAGACTCATAATTATTCAGGAGCTGGGAAACATTTTCAAAATCTAAAGTTATCCTTTCTTCGGGCATGAAATGTGAGGACAGCACGATTTTCTACAAAATATATTTGAATTTAAAAGATTACCGAAAACCAATGCGAAAAATGCATGCTAATTAAGTAGTGATTCTTTAGCGAGTGCGGTTTCTGCAGGAGACCGAAAATAAGTGCATTCAAAAGCCGACATTCTGGCAACTCCGAAATATTACAGGATTATGCCACACAAGAATCAGTATTATAAAACCACCTAATCAAAAACGCATTTCAGAATTTTGGCCCACATTTCATGAGATCGGTCACTCAATGTAGTTGTAAGTTGCGACTACTTGAACTCGATGGATAACAAGGCAGTCCTAGTTTCAGACTCGGTCTCCGCAAATTCTCTCTACTAGTTTGGTGCTCATTCTGCGAAGTAGGTGCGTAGTACAACAACCTGAAAGAAGGTGATAGTCCCGTCACCAGAGGCAACGAGGTCCGTCGTTGTTCCAGAAAGGATGCAGTGGTGTCGTGCATGAATTTGGGGAGGAGACAACTGTCCAACATCCAAGTGACTCGGTCTCCAACTACTGTTGGCATTTCAATGGCAAGCTGCAGTCAGAACAACTGGGGGATGAGCGTGGACTAGTTGGCTGACGGAGATGAGGTCGCATCTACACGTGCCACGCACGTGCTAGTCCCTAAATTCACACCAAATATCCCCCCGGAGAGGGGATATCGGTTTTTTTCGTTGAAGGTAGTTGGTCATGAAAACCACACCAGGAAGGAGTCACTGCAGTCCGGCCATCATTCTCAAGAAAGAGCAAGTTAGCCAACCAGCTGACATCCATCTACGCCATGGCCACTAGCGCATCGCGATAATTCAAAATGACCGATTGCCTATAACGAGAAATAAACGCACCGGATCAGATGTACAGTTTTAAAGAAAAAGATGGGCTTGCGGCGGTCAGGGATGTGAGATCAACTTAAACCACGCACAATAAGTGCGTTTCGTCTAAGGTCAGAAGTCAGGGAGCTGTGAGGACTAGTTTATTCTATACACAGGGCAGGTTGCTGTAGGTTGGCTGTTTGCTTGCGACAGAGATAAGCGTCCGTTCACGGAGAGTGTTAGTCGCGGTGTGGTGTTTACGCGGGTGTGAGTGTCTGTGTTAGCAGCAGCAGCAGGGGTGACTGGCTGAGTGTTGGTTGTGTGATTGGACAAATTAGGGGAGGAATACGGGGGGGGGCATACTCACAAGGCCTCACGAGTATCAAGCCAGAGCGTTCGACGCGTGTGAGGTGATGAAAGTTTGTGAGGTCAGCCGATAGTCACTGAAGTTGGACCGGAGGTGTCCAAGTTCTAGCCGGCGGGGGTGGCCGTGTGTCAACAGCTGTCGCGGCCATCGTTCGACAAAACGGAGCCAGAGAAAAAGGGGCAATGGAGCGGCTGCTACAGGCTCAACGGAACGGGTTTGTTTAGGTGCGGACGTTTCAAAGAGCTTGGTCGGCTCCCCACTGTGAAAGCGTAAAGTGCAATTAATCGACCAGAAATCTCAAGTGGCCTGTGGCGTTGGTCGGCCTCATGCTGATCGATTTCTATCTTGCTGCCTCGGCCTCTCGGGGGATGGTTGGCGGGCGTTTTATCTGTGTGTTT
>CACRXP010000052.1:460316-478558 GCA_902702965.1 Spirometra erinaceieuropaei | reverse complement strand
TGGTCGGCCTGGTGGTTCTTCCTCGCCGGGTAGACTCGCTGTCGGTCTGTCTATGTATGACCTTCTTATGTCGATTGAGGTTATTTGGTTCTGAGCTCTACGGACGTGTTGACGTAGGACTTTGTAGGCTGCAGGATGGCCCAGCTGCCTGTTGATGGAGTTGGCATCGGAGTTACAAGCCCCGAGTGTTTGCCGTTTTGCTTCTGTGTTGTCCCAGCCTAAGATGGTAGGGTCGGATTTCATTTCGTAGCCGTACCTGCAGTAGACAAGCCCCAGCCTAACCCCATCCCCCAAACGTAACCCCTAACCCTAATCCCTGACCCCTAACCCCAACCAACAACCCCTAAATCTTCAGATTGGAAAAGTTTAGGGATCCGGGAAGATTATTAGAAGAAGAAAATTGGCTCTCCGGAACAGGCATACTTTTGACCTCCAGAGGGCTACCATCTTAGGCCGAGGCAACACAAAAACAGAACGGCTAACTCTCGAGGCGTGGTTCTCCGATGCCCACTCTATCAACAGGCATCTGGACCTTCATGCAGCTTACAAAGTCCTACGTCATCACCACCGTAGATCTCAGGACCAAACAACCACACCGGACTTAAGAAGACAGCACGGAGATAGCCCGACACTGCGCTTACTCGGTGAGGAAGAACAAGAACCGCCAGACCGACCGCCCGACTAAAGTCCAATCAGCTCCCCTCGACGGAGTGGTGACTCATAAAGCGCACAGGCAAAAACGCCCGTCAACCATTTCCTGAGAGGCCGACGCAGCGTGAGGAGAGAGAAAAATCGATCAGCATGAGGCCGGCCAACACAGCTTGCCACTTTAAGTTAACTTTCTGATCGATTAGGTGCAGTTTACGCTTTGACAATGAAGAGCCGACCCAGCTCTTTGAAACGTCAGCAGTTAAATAAACCTGTTCCGGAGAGCCAATTTTCTTCTTCTAACCCCTACCTCTAACCCCTGACAGGTACGCTGCCGATGGTAGTACTCTGGAGATCAAAAGTATGCCCAACTTCTCCAACGTGCGCTGCTAGTTGAGAGTTTGGATCTAACCTCCGAGCTATAGTGATCATCGTAGTGTCGAGGAATTATAAAATGTGAAAAAAACCGTTTCCGAAACCGTACACACGATACTGGGTTTTTACAGTCCGACAATCTTATCGCAGCTTGGGCACAGAAGATGCAGAATATATTGGGAGACAGAACCCGCTAGTTAGCTGGCAGCGCATCACTGGGTTTCTGTCAACCACGCTGTTTTCAGTGAAAACAAAGTGCCACGCTCTAATTGGTTTAGAAGCGATACATATTAGCAGGCTCCAGTTCCGTGATTGGAACACTGAGAACTGACGTTCTATGTGATTGGCCAGACCTACGCTACCCGAAGCTAACCTGCACCGAGCATCTCCCGTTGAGGCGGTCTATTCAGTATTCGGTAGTGTGAAGTGCGTTGCCCCCTCCCATGGCTTCTCAGCAAACCTACTTGACTCTCAACAGCGGTTACAGAATGCCCCAAATGGGTTTTGGCACCTATATGGTTAGTTTCCTGCCGAATTGTCGAGTTTCAGGGGGCGCCACACGAAGGTGAAAACCCTGTCCTTTGGGCAATTGATGCAGGCTATCGGCAGATCGATTGCGCGCACGCATACGGAAATGAGTGTGAAGTTGGGAATGCAGTGAAGAAGCGAATTGACGATGGCACAATTACTCGAGAGGATATTTTTATCACCTCCAAGGTATTCACTCGTAGTAGCCTGTGCATTTCATGCAGTTGTGGTGCGACGCGCATCGTCTGAAGGATGTGCGTCCGGCTTGTGAAGAAAGCTTGCGGCGGCTAGGACTGAAATACCTGGATTTATATCTTATTCACTATCCGGTGCCTTTGAAGGTCAATCCCATTTACCGACTTTAAGCTTGCAGGTTAAGGAGGGTAAAAAATTCTCACTGTACGATCCAGACGTATTTGACTTCGAGGATGTGCCCTTGGAGGAGACGTGGCAGGTTAGTTAACCTTTGGACCTTCATGGGCGTGGAAGACGTCAAGGAGGTCGGAATTTCAGTTTCTTGCCTAACTTCCCCCCCTCCCCCCCACTCAGGCAGTCACATGTTAAACGGCCTAGACTGGGGAAACTTAAAAATTCGGAAGTGAACCAGTGGTCCGATGAAGATGACCATGACTGACTGATGAGTGCAAATTGGCACAAAACTGTCCTTCTAGGGCACCTTGTAATTTGCATACAGTGTTTCCTTATTAGTGAGTATTAATCACTCTGCAACGGATTGCAGGGACGAAACACAGCGCCAGCATTTCAGCTGTTACAAGCCCTTGCCTTATCGGCAGTGGGGATTGGAAAGTCATTTCTATGGCCAGTACTGTCGATTTACAGTTAGGGCATGGGAATAGGTACAGTAGGTGGGCTAACTCATGAAATGTCAACCGAAATTCCGAAATGCGTTTGCGTTTCGAAAAGATTAATTAAGTTAAGTTGTAAACCTAATGAGACTGCGGTAAAATTCTATAATAATGCATTTACCTCAAGATGATGGCTTTCGAACGAACTTCCTTCCGGCTGCAAACAAAAACTATACTCTCTAAAAATGACTACTTAAGCAGCATGCATTTTTCTCATTGATTTTCGATGCCTCTAAAAGTCAAATTATATTTCATGTAAAACATGCATAAAAATATAATTTATTTCGTTCATTCGGTAGACAATTACGTCTTCTTTCAATCTTGTACACGACGGAAGAGTATAATCCGGTTTTCAAAAACTTTTCCAATTCCCGAATAATTTTGAATCCGCTCTATCGTTACACTTGGATTCAGGGGTTCCAGACTACAAGCCGTATAATTACCGCGCACGGAAAACCGCACATTTCTTTGCGGTAGTAAAGGGGGATCATATAGGGTTCATAAAATTGAGCAGTGGATTTGATCCATATTGTTAACTTTACAAGCCACATTAGTAAATGAAGAGACATGACGATTTATGAACGGCCATTTCGCAGTATTTAAAAGTATCACAATTAGAAACTTTTTTAAAATCGAAATCTGTCTCCCCCTCATGTATAAAATTAGAAGAAGACGTAATTTTCTACCGAATGAGCGAAACAATAAATATTTAAAGGCATGTTTTACATGAAATATAATTGGACATTTAGAAGCATAGAAAATCAATGAGAAAATGCATGCTACTTAAGTAGTCATCTTTTACAGAGTGCAGTTTTTGGATGCAGACGGAAAGAATGTTCTTCCGAAAGCCGGCATCCTGAGGTAACTAAAATATTATAGAATTATGTTGCAGGCTGGTTAGTTTCACAACCCTACTTAATCAATCTTTTCGAAACGAAAATGCATTTCGGAATTTCGGTTGACATTTCATGAGTTAGCCCACCTACTGTACCTCCCCCTTAGTTCAGTTGGCCCTGACCTAAATTCCAAGGGGGATTCGAAAAGTGGCATGATTGAAGTTGGAAGGTTTGGTGTTAGGGGACGGGTAAATTTATGACACGGGGAATAGGTACCCATCCCCCACCCCCAGGAATTCAGCTTGAGGTAGCCTGTAGAAAGGGAGGGGGTACGCATCTCCCTGTCCAGCCGAATTACAGCTCGCGCATCACCAGCTTACCAACAGTTGAGATCGTAGTCGGCCTTTTTCTGAAGTCGGACGTGCGTACACACACTCTGACGGAATTAATTTTTTTTCATAAAAATGTCTGATTTGCACTTCTCTTCTCTGGCATTGGCACTACCAAACCGGCCGACCAGGGCATGGAGGAGCTGGTGGAGGCCGGTCACGTTCGGTCAATTGGCGTCTCAAACTTCAACAGGGCCCAGCTTGATCGCATTCTGGCCGTGTGTAAGATACCACCCGCGGTGAACGAAATTGAAGTATCAGTGAACTGGCTCAATGAAAAACTGATCAACTACGCCCACTCGAAGGGCATTCAGATCATCGCCTACGCGGTTCTCGGTTCCCCGGGAACAAAGGTGTAAGCCAATATGCACTACCATTGTTATTGTTCCGTTTATTTTCTATCCACATGCTAACTGACTAGTATTTCCTAGTTAATCATGCCATATAGCGGGCATATATTTATCCAATGGAGGATTTGTAGTCTACACTAACAAGTGGGAACATTTCCCTTGTCTAATCAGTGATCAGTTAAGTCGACTTCGTCTCAGAAGACTCCTTGAACAGGGAATCACGAATTTCGGTGACTGGGGACCATCTAACCATCTGATCTTAGGGTTAACCTTATCATAATTATGATGTGTGACGTGCTGTCCAAGGATCCTGCCAAAGGTGGAAATCTGCAGAGGCCGGTCATCCGACCCTAGAGGGTAGAAGAGTGGACAGGGTTGGCATGCGTTGTTGGCCGGGCATTTCACCTGCGTCCAAAGGTAGACACTAAGGAATGAGCGCCCGATAAAAACAGCAGCCTCCGCTCTATACCCTATGGTTAATGGCCATGTACCCATGAACGTTTTGAAGCATTCTTTCTGGATCGACAGTTTTTTACGCAATGGTGTACTGGATGAATGAGTGGGTACACCTGCTAGCTGCAAACCTCAAAAATGTATGGCTAAATCTGTACATAGACAGAGAGGAATTCGATTTATTTTTAAAGCATTAATTCAAAGTTTTCAGCACAAAGGGACTCTATTCGCTGCGGACAGAATAAATGTTACCAAATTACTCAAGGGTCACAAGGTTTACACAGATGGGAAAAACGATTGCGGGGACAATTTAAGTCTTAGTTTCTGTATTTCTGTCTCTTCCCATGTGAGACAGCGGCCAGGAGTGACCATGCTGAAAGCTGACGTGCTGACAAGAGATATTTCGAAAGCCACAGCGCTTGGGGCGGGAGGATTTGCGGAGATTAAGTTCAGAATGCGGGGATGGGCAACGTCATCCAGAATTCGATCAGCAAATGGCCTGACCATTTTGAAGTGTCATTGCATGATAACATCGACTAAAAAGACATAAGAAACACCAGCAGCAGAAGAGAATATTCGGAGGGCTCGCTTTAGATTGACAGATCTTTTTTGAACAAAGCAGGACAAATGACAGGAGAACAATAACGATATGTCCAAGGATTAAGGACTAGGTGCTGGTCACAGTCGTAAAATACACTAGATGGTTTCTTAATTATCCAATAGAAGACCATTTTCCTGCGACTATATAGAGATATGGTCAAGGCCACTCTTCAGAGACTGGAGATGTGTTTGATTTTGGAGGGGATGGCCAACAACCACGTCGTTCGCATACTTACTTAACAGCAGTCGTTTGTGGATCTTAGATCATCAGTGTGGAGGAAAAAGAGGTGAGGGGAACCTGGGAGAACTCCACAGTCATTGCGAAGGACTGTAGATTTGTGCTTGCCGGATTCGACCAATTTAGTGCGGGAAGTATAGTGATCACCGAGCCAGGAGACAATCCAGCCTGGTGAATTACACTAGGATGTTTTAGTAAGGAGTCAATAAAAGCACATGCCCACTCGCGGCAGCATTTTTCTAGTTCCCTTAGGGCGGAGTGGACCACTAGAGCAGCAGCATTTAAGGTACTACACTTGGCCTTATATGCAAATTGTAAAGCATCGGAAAAACTGGAGGAGAATGGCTTTATAATGCCCAGAGCAACTCGTCCAGCAAGCCTCAATAGTGCGGAAGAGCAGGCAATTGAACAAAAAGATCTAGGACCAAGATTAACGGATTTTTGGTGAATAGGAGTAATTCTTAATGTACACCAGGTGTCAGGAATCTTGGACTTCATGAAAGGCATGTTAAAAGGCTTTCTGAGAAAAGCGAGGTTCAAAGAGAAAAGTTGAGATATCATCCGGCCCGGAAGCTGTTGATCCACGGACCTTCTTTAAAGTGTTTCTCTACCGTTTGTCTACTGTTGCCTCACAGGTCCCTGTGGATTCTGCGGCTTGGTTCAAAATGACCGTTTCACTCTAAACACGTAAAACGCAAGTTATGCCACCTTATGGTAATCGCTGCGAGGGCACTGCGATAGGCTGATAGCAAGAAAAGACCGTCAGCGTTAACCCGCATTCGTGTAGAAGAAGAACAACGGATCATTCAACCATATAGCCGATGCCTGCATTAATAAAAACCTTAAAACGGTGGTTGCACTCAGACCAGAGTTGCCAGCTACAAGCCTGACGTCTAGATATCGGACCACAGGCTTCTACGACTCAGCTATCGCAAAGGATTGACTAGAGCACTGATAATAATACCTCACGATCTTGATCCCCCGAAACCTAACACTAACTTTCCCTTCTAATAGAGACGTCCCGTCTCTGATGGAGGAGGAATTTGTGAAGAAAATCGCCCTTGCGCATGGCAAGACGCCGGCCCAGGTTCTACTTCGACACGGCATACAGCGCGGTCTCGCGGTCCTCAACAAAAGCCAGAACGCGGACAGGATTAGGCAAAATTTCGAGGTGCGAATCCCTTCATTTGTCTTTCCCTAGTAATTTAGTGCATTCTCTCCCTCTAGCTTTTTTCGCATTTTTGGCAACCGACCAGTCTTCGGTCATGGATGCCAAGGTTGGTGGTGGACGTGGTGTCTTTATAAGACAGCAGGAAGTTAGAACATTGAGATGCTTAATCAGGAATGAGCGCACACCGATATGTTGGCCCCCCGACACGAACAGGTAACCAACCGCCAGGCCGAAGTCAGCCAAGTCATGATAGCAGCGAGGAGGAACGATGTTTATACCACCTTTCTAATACCACACTTCTAGTGAAATCAAATTTAGTTGTTAATTTTTGCACAAAAAATTCCTGTTCGACAAAATTACAAACAGAATTAACAAGCAATTGTTGGTAGAACAGTTACTAATTATTTTAAACTACAGAATGATAGCATTTATGGCCCCTCAGAAGTTGCCCGCAGGAGGTTGGATGTCCGAGGGTGGGGCCGTCTGTAAATTTCGAAAGCGTCACGTTTCGACCCGTGAGATGTAAACATTTAAGCGGAAGACACAGCGACTGCGCCTTGTCGATCAGTGTAAAACCAAGGTGCGCAGACACAGGCCCCGTGCGACGCATTGACGCGCCTTGCCAGTCACAGTCTGGTTAAATGGTCCTGTCACACACTGCAAGTTCAGTTTGGATTTGGAGTTGGTCTTCGGGCCGTTGCGTGCACAAATAAGATACGTAACTGAGAGAATTCGGTGGATAAACAAACAAATGCTTTGGCAGCGGCGTCGACGTCCCGTTGTGTGCGCACAGAGATGGGGCTCGCTAACCCGAAGGAAGTGGTAAACGACATGCTATAGCGAATGCTTCTTCTCCTTTTTCGTCTCCATCCTCTGCGTCCTCAAAGTGCTGACACCTAGAATGATAACAGGGTTAGATCGCAGTTGGTAACCAGGAATGGGGAGGCGGACAGCCAGGTCCCTGTCGTACGGGAATGGTGGGAAAGGAGGTTATATGGGTGGGGTAAATGGAAGGGCTGGTAGAGAAATGCTGGAGTTTCTGGGTAAAAGTAAAGTTAACACAGAAAGTTCTGGAAAGCTATAAGTAGGAGTAATAATGGCGGAAGTTCAAACACTACACTCAACCATAAAAGCCGACACTGACCGAAACCGTAAAGGGTAACCCCAAGCCTCAAAAGCGAAAAGTAATCAAAATCACAAAACCCAACTCTAACCCAGGACCTAGCCATAACCCTAACCCTAACCTTGACCCTAACCCTAACCCTAACCTTAACCCCAACCCTAAACTTAACCCTAACCCTAAAATTAAGCCTACCCCTAACCCTAACCTTAGGCCTAACCCTTATCTTAAGCCTAACCCTAACCTTAAGCCTAACCCTAACCTTAACTCTAACCCTAACCTTAACCGCAACCTTATCGGGAACCCTAACGGCAACCTAAACTCTAACCCTAACACTGACACCTGACCCTAAAACGCAAACCCTAATGCTAAAACCTAACCTACACCTAACCCTAACCCTCACTAAAGCCAACAACCTGACCGAAACGGGCAACCTGCCTAACTCAGTAAGAGCACAACTACTGATAACAAGTTCCCTAGACAAGGTAAGCACACCTACTGATAACCAGTACGTACGCCGACAGTATCAACGTATAATGTCTGGCTGCCAACTGCGATCTTACCGATAACAGATGCGGAAAATGGGTAGTAACACATGTTCTCATCTAGTGCTTCCATATTTCGAGTGTTCATCCGTTCGAATAATGTTAGCTAGACAGTCGTCGACATTAGGGAAATACAGTCTATCGCTCAACCTCATCTGCAGCTGCCTTCGGTTGGCCTTCCCAGTTACTTAACCGTTCAAATCATAGTCCCTGTTTAGACATTCATCGATTCTTAGTTTTCGTGTGGTTTAGACCGTTACCTTCGTCCTTAATCGATTTCAGGTCTTCGACTTCACCCTGACGACGGAAGAGATGAACACCCTCAAGGCCAACAGCCGGAACCATCGCATCTTCCCTATGCCAGCGTGAGTCTTCCTCTTCTTCCTATCGGTGTCTGTAGAATTCTTCATAACGTGATCGGCGTTCTTTTAATCAACTAGTTTTTGTATTCTGACCTTGAGCTGGGAATTAAATTTGCTCGAACAGTAACAAAGGAATTCTTTGTCTAGGGTATCCATTGTTGAGTACTGTAGAATTCTTCGCAAACTGAGTTACGCGTAGAAGTCAAAACATATTCCGGTGTATATACGGTATTACTGATAGAATAAGATAATAATAAAAAACGTACAAACCTCAATAGTGGATACTCTAGACAAAGAACTCCTTTGTTACTGTTCGAGCAAACTGAATTCCCAGCTCAAGGTCAGAATACCAAAACTAGTTGATTAAAAGAACGCCGATCAGTTCGAAAGAGGGTCACAAAAAGGGGAAAGGGGAATGTCACCAGGGACCAAATGTGGAAGCACTTGCGAGGAGGACGTGGAGAATTCCAAGAGTTGACCAAGTGGATACAACAGTATGTCTAAAACGCTTTTATTTATTTATTTCAGGTCAGCGGGCCATCCGGAGTACCCTTTCAAGGACGAATTCTAGCGTCCTTCACTTGTGCCAAGGAAGTTGCTCTTTCGGCACCCTTATGTGTCTCCCAGCACTGTCCTCTGCTAGACCTCAATGCATCCTCAGTGAATACTCTGTCTTGTCGAATTTGAGCACCGGGCTAGTCTCTAAAACATGACAAAGTGTTGGTCGTGGTGGGCTGACATTACTAGCTGACAAAAATTAAAGCATACTCGGTATTGTGGGCAGTCATGGGAGCGATTTGTGTGATCGCTTCTTGGGTCTTGGAATATTCCATAACACATTTAAGAAGATGAGGGTGTTTCGAAACTGGTCATTCGTGTTCTCACGTAACAGGAGATGCACTCTTTCGTCGCAGATGTGGCGATTTGAAATCATCAGGTAGAGGCCCGTACGCCGCCCCATCTTCGGAAATGGCGCAAAATATGAAGAATCATGCTGCCTGGGTTTAGCCCACAACAATATGGGATAATTTGAAATTTTTTAGGAAAGTCTTGCATGCAGATTGCGAGTAGGCAAGTGAAATGGAAACGCTTAGTCTAGCTGGCAGAAATTCATATGTGGTCCCCCAGACCGTTTTCCCGTGAACAATCTACTTATATTGCTTCAGTAAATTGTTACATACAGTGGGTGACCGATCTCATGAAATGTTGGCCGAAATTATGCAATGCGTTTTCGATTTGGAAGGTGGGGTTGTAATACTGATTATCATGCGGCATAATCCAGTAATATTTCGGCCTCGCCAGGATGTCGGCGTTTGAATGCACTTCTTTTCAATCTCCTGCAAAACCCAAACTCGGTAAAAATGACTACTTAAGTAGCATGCATTTTCGCATTGATTTTCGATGGTCTTATTAATTCAAATATATCTTATAGAAAACATGCACAAGAATATGCTTTCTTCTACTCATTCGGTGGTAAGTCAGGTCGAATCTACATTTTATTTTTGAAGACAGGGTATATTTAGGTTCTAAAAGGTTTTAAATTATACGATTTTTAAGACCGTGCAATTTACATTCGTACGGCATCGTACCTGTCTGTTTACGATTGCTTCCCATGAAATGTACAACATAGTCCGCACCCATTGCAAAATTTAATGAAATGCAAATAGTATCTTTTTAAAGGCATAGAGGAATACATTATTCTGCTTACATGTAAAGCACGCGCCTCGTAGAATGAAATCGCTAAGTACTGATGCAACGACTGATCTGGCTTAAAATTATTCGGGAATCGCAAAACTTTTTAAAACCTAAATACACCTTGTCTTCAAACATAAAATGTAAAATCGACCTGATTTTTCACCGAATGAGTAGCAGACAGCATATTCTTGTGCATGTTTTCTATAAGATATATTTGAATTAATAAGACCATCGAAAATCAATGCGAAAAATGCATGCTACTTAAGTAGTCATTTTTACCGAGTTTGGGTTTTGCAGGAGATTGAAAAGAAGTGCATTCAAACGCCGACATCCTGGCAAGTCCGAAATATCACCGGATTATGCCACATGATAATCAGTATTAAAACCCCACCTAAGTAATCCTTCCAAATCGAAAACGCATTTCAGAATTTCGGACAACATTTCATGAGATCGGTCACCCACTGTATTACGGAAACTCGATAAACATCTTCAGATGTCTCCTGCCACGGCAGTGGCTCATTAGATCTGATGCCTCCGGTCTGTGTGCAGTCCCAAATCCAAGTGTCGTGAGGGCCACCGAAACGCTCGCCAAAATCTGGGACCCGTCTCATCTGCGTATGCACCTGTCGAGAGAGTCATAAGGCTAAGCATTTGCCCTAAGCACCCATCGAAGTTGCAGCGATTCAGCAACTGTGTCTTTCTTATCACTGCAATGTTTCTCTCATCACGCTGATATAGCGTCATTATGCACTGGCGTCGTACTTATCACATTTAGGGCTACAACAATTTCTGTGGCAGACGAGAGCATCTAGGGTAACTATCTGGTTGATTTGATCATCCTCCATCGCAAATTCCATGTCTGAGAAGAGGCGTTTGAGTGGTTCTTCCAATGCCAGCATCTAGTTCCCGTCCACGGGGCCGAAAATACTATCCATATACCAATCACAAAATCTAGGTCTGTTGTGTCGAAAGACCAGCGACTCTAACTGTTACAGGACCGAAACCCCAATGTGTTCCGAACTCGGTAAAAAGAGTTTCGTGCCTTTCACCGGTTCGCAGACTGTTCCGTCGAAATTTAAATATGTTTTTAGAGAGAGAACTTCAGGCTTTGGAGAATTTACGCGTGTCAAAGATGATTCTCCGTACTATTCAATTTGTTTTGTGAGAGTAATTTGACAGTCTCAACCGACTAAATACCATCATTGCCAACAACATTACGCTTATTGCGCGTGCCAAGGTCATACGAGGATGGTAACACTTTGGAAATAGAACTATGGCATCGAATGTAGTCGTTTGGTAGGAGAGTAGCCCCTATCAGTTTCCCCCAGAACGGCATTGACGAGGTGATTGTGGTGTCGGAACCGGAGCTAAGCAGTTAAAGACGTTGAAACAGCCACTTTGTCAGTTCGTTGCTTGAAGTGCCTTTGATGGGTCAAAGAGGAGGGTTCACTTCGTGCACATTCGGAGACCATAGAACCCGGTCAAGGCAGTTGCTTGCATTTTTGCCATACCTCAGTCAATTGACTGTATCGCATCTAAGTCCTTCGCTGCCAACATCGTCACGCTGATTGCGTGTGCCAACGTTTTTATGAGGTTGGCATCGCCTTGAAAACATAACAAACTACCATCCACCAAAATTTTTGGCAATCCGAGAATAGTCTGTCCTTTCCAATTCCAAAATAAACTTTATCTGCGAGTGTCTGTGATGAAGGTCCCGAAAGACCGGGATAACAATCGCATCTTCTTCTTCTTCTTCTTCTTCTTCTTCTTCATCTTCTTCTCCTTCTGAACTGTTTCCTGGAATTCGCCTATTTGTTTCTCCCGGAACATTTAACGTCAACGGAGAGCGGCAGATACCTTTGTCAACATCGACACTGATCATGACAGACCCTTCACAGAAAAAAGTTTGTAGTCAATCCACTGGGCGTTGGTCGGTACCAGTGCAGTGACCACCGGTGACCTAGTGCGTCTATCATTTTCCGGGCACGTGCAACGCTGTGTGCCAGTGCGCGGCGTGGCCAGCTGCCATGCTTTGACCTCTACGCTGATCGTATTTCCAACTATCACTCTCTCCCTACGGTTATCAACTTCCTGCTATACGCCACACAGTCGTACGTTAGGGGGTCCTGTTGCCTTCATCCAAACACGCCTGCCTGTGGTCACGTTTACCTTATGCATGCACGCTACGTCATGTGCTGTTGCGTAGATCTGCTCGGTTGGTAAACAAATTCGCTGAACGGTTGCCTCCTGAGATGGTGACATTTTCGGTATCTGTAGGTAGTTTTTCCTCTCCAATTCGAAATAACACTGGTCTACGACTGTCTGTGATGATAGATTCGAGTGAGAATCCGAAAGGCTGGGCCAGCGACCTCATCATCTTCTTCTTCTGAACTGCTTCCTGGATCTCGCCTACTCATTTCTCTTCACACAGGCAAGGTCGTCGAAGAGCGGCAGATACCACTTAATAAAACCGACGCCGATCACGACTGATCCATCACAGGAAGAAGTCCGCTGTCCGTCCAGTGAGCAGTGGTCAGTACCGGTGCAGCGACTAACGCAGAGGCGCCAACCGGTGACCCATGTGTCTATCAGTTTGCGGGCACGTGCAACGCCGTGTACCCATGCGAGGCGTGGCCAGCTTCCACTATTACGCGCCATCCTGCCTATGTAATTTACTTAGTGACGCTCAGTCAGCCACATTGAGCCCGTTCTTGCCATGCGTAGACCTCTACGCGGATCGCATCTCCACCTGGCACTGTCTCCCCGCGGTTATCAAATATCCGCTATGCTCGACCGTATCACACGCTAAAGGGTCCTGTTGCCTTCACAAAAACACGCCTATGGGTGGTCCGGTTTACCTTACGCGCACACGCTACGTCGTGTGCCGTTGCGTAGATCTGCTCGGTTGGTAAACAAACTCACTAGGCGGTTACTCCACGAAACGGTGACATTTTCGATATACAGAACATCGCGCGCTTATGCCTCGAATTGTGTCAAGACTAGAGTACACAGATTGCGTTGACAGTTTACTACTAACATAAGAAATCATCAAATGGTTTTCCGCTTAAAAAGTATGTGACTTTTTTCTGTCACAAATCAGAAGTGGTGATTGTGGAAGGATCGGAAGGTTTGACGCCTCGCATTATGTGTTAGCTCACTCTCCCGGAGTTGTGACCCGCCGATTGACGCTGACGCCTCAAATCCATGGAATCCTGTTCCGCACTCGCGTCGGTGCCTGACCATTCGTCGCGTGTCTCGTCACTTAATGCCGTTTACCATTAATTCGAAGTCTTGGTCCATTCGTTTTTGCCTGTTTACGAGTGATTAGCAATGCTTCGTAAGTTTCGACACATTTCATGATTTGTGTCGCATAAAGAGATACGGTGATACGGGGTGTTCATTTTTGCTAAGAATGTGCAATGTAGGTGCCTTTTTCACTGACCTCGCGTCTCCCAACGAAGTGAACATTCATCACACAAGACCATCAAAATGGCTACTAACTTGAACCACTTAACTGACTGCCGATTTCTACGTTGGACCCCCCGTCAAGCGAGTGTACTGAGCCCGTGTCCGTAAAATGAACATGGTATCTCCACGGATTACACCGGAGCTGTGGCAGGCATGGATGCATACGTTGCGCATAGAGCACTAGACCGCCAGTGTGCAATGTAATCCTCAATTACCCAATAGTTTTGCATTGGGCACATATCGGCTTCCCACCGGCGTTAGCAAACTGAGATTTATAAATCACACCTACTTAAATTAGCAAAGTAGAAGATACATAAGAATAGTCAGTGGACCCAATGGTTGCATTCAAGGTCCTGTTTCGGGCGACGACCTGGCGTCTCTTGCGCTTTGCAGAGGCCACTGCAATACGGAGGAGGAAACCAGAAATCTGTAAGCAGTTGGACCATGTGATAAACCTGGCACTACCATGGTAAGGATCGATTATGGACGAAATCGTCAATGAGTCCACCAGTAGTGGATGTTGTCACGTCATATAGGCCTCGAAGAACCGTCGTAATTAGAGTCATATTATTGAATATCACACCCACAACTTCCGTGGTACCTCATAATAGGGTTTATGCACGGCGTTAATTCAAGTCCCTGGATAATTTTTAGAAAGTTGACAAGCAGGCTGCGAGTGAACAAGCAGGCGGAAACGCTGTGGACGACTCTTTGCGGGTGGACAGACAGCAGGTGGTTGTGTCAGGAATGATGTACGTCCGCGACAACCCACTATTAAAATGGCCGTCTGATTGACGGCGGTTTACCGAAATTCGTACTACAAACTCGTCAAACAAAGGCGCCTTAAGGCACCACACGTGTTTCACACAACAAACCGATTGGTAATTTTGACAGACCATAATGTTACTTGAAAGAAATAATGGACCATCATCGCCATGTTCGGCGCAACTGTATTCACCAGTTGACTTGATGAGGTCAACAATTTTGGCACGAGGAGCTACTTCGTTAGGAAACGGAATGTCATCGTCAATACGGAGGCAGTGACCAACTCATTGTACTGAGAAGCCCACACTCGGAAGAGACGATTCATCACAATACGACGAACTTGGCGATCTGTTGGACACGCTCTCCGACGTCCAGCACCTCGCAGTCTGATTCTGTCAAAAAGAGACAAACTAAGTGTTTCTGAAGGCCCAAGTTAGCAGGGGAACTTGCTGCTAAAAGAGATGCCAAAAACCAGGTTTTTCCCCGCAAACTCCGTCACTGGCCTCTCCAAATGCAAGAGACCAATATGGATGCGCCAACAATAACCCTGTTGACAAATGCCAGACCACGATCGCGTGGAAGAGAGATCACTGGACATGCCGATGGTGAGGTGGATGTGCGAGCTGTCGAATTTCGAAAGAACCAACTACTTCTTCCATGTTACGACTTTTGATAGAGTCTGGGTAGACACTTTCTGGGGAAGACTCTATCACCGGCAGAATCTCCAAGTTAACAGACAGGACACAAGAGGCACTTAATCCTCACGCCAGTACTGGCTGACAACTGAATTCTTCTTAACTGTACTACTGGTCGTGGTGGTTCGTTTCTTCCTTCTGAATTTTAATGCCTCTCATGAAGTTTGACTGAGGGCATAACATTATTTTAAGGCATTGCAGTCTGTCATTATTAGGATCTGGGTTACTGAGGTGGCTACAAGTGTTCTTGCCTGCGCTATATCTCTCATCTCCGACACCGTCATTGCCCGACAGCCTCAAGTGGAGACCAACGCCGACCACCCGCTCACTCACCAACCATAAATGCCGTGAAGCAGTCCTCCAGCGGGAATGCACTCGCATCGGAAGGCACCTCTGCACGACGAACCCCAACTTATGAATCCCCTCAGAGCGCTCATTCAGGAGATGTGGCACCAAGGACAGGTCCCTCAGGATTTTAAGGACGACACAATCGTCCATCTTTATAAGAAGGAAGGGAACCGTCAACTCAGCCAAAACCATACAGAATCGATTTCTGCACAGGCATCTCTCTTCTCAGCATTTGTCGGAAGGATCTTCGATCGTAGCCACATAAAGTGTCTCAACAGCTCTCTGCAACAAAGACTCCTGCCGGAAAGCCAGTGCGGTTTCCGTCGACATCGCGGCGCCACTGACATGATCTTTGCCGGTCGCCAACTACAGGAAAGATGTCAGGACATTCAGACCCACCTGTAATCTACCTTCTTGGATCCGAGTAAGCCTTCGACAAGGTAAATCGCGAAGGATTGTGGAAAGTAATGCAGAAATTTGGCTGTTCCGAACGATTCATTCAGATGGCGCGTCAGCTCCACGATGACATGATGGTGCGAGTCACGGACAATTGAACTGTATCAGAGGCATTCGCAGTGACCAACGCTGTGACGCAGGGCTGTGTCTTCAAGCCCGTGATGAGGGCCCCGGGATCCGCTTCGCCTGCAAGATGGACAGAAAATTCCTCAACCAACTACAGTTGCGCTTCTATTCGTGTGTTTCCACAACTTCCGTCAATGAGCAAAAATCTGTGTGGACGGCGCATAACGACAAGCCCCGGGAAACTTCACCTTTCTGCACAGCATCCTTTCTCAGCACCAAAATCAACGACGAAGCCGCACGCCGGATTTCCATGGCCAGCCAAGTCTTCTGTCACACGCAGAACACCGTCTGAAATCGTCATGGTCTCCACCTCGGCAACAAACTGAAGAGGTGCAGAACAGTCATCCTGCCAACGCTGCAATCATCTTCGAATCAAATAGGAACTCGCTGGAAAGGCAAAGAGGGAGACCCGTAAGACTCAAGTGCCACGAACCAATTATGTTAGCACCCGAACCCCGCCATCGCGTCCACACTCTCAACAGACATTGTGAGCAAGAATAGACGCCGGTGGACCAATTGCAACAGCTCGCAGTTCACAACACGCCTTCACCACCGCCATCAATAGCCCCACAAGCGCAGATAAGTAGGTTCAAAATACTACCTCTTTTGAAAGTGCCATCAATATGAGCCTTATCTCAATCGTGCCTTGTTTGACTTCCGAGGAAACTAATGCGCGAACATGGAGTAAATCTTTCGAAACAGAATTTTTTTAGTCACAATCCGAATTTTGATATGAATATTTTAGCTGAAATCCATGAGCTACTGCGGAATAACCACCTAATATTCACAAACCGTCAACAGGCAGTCAGTAGTATAGAATTGTGTAATCATTCTGCCGTACTAACAACATAGGTATTGGCTAAAATCCCATGGGCTTTTAGCTAGTGGTTGCCTGTTGGCGACCCACAATGCGCCGCAAGTCAGGATGAAGTGAGGTCAACTGCAAGTGGTGGAAAACTTCACATGTCTGGGCAGTACCGTCTTCCACAGCACAAAATCGGCGATAAAGTGGCTCGCCGCATATCCAAAGCCAGCCAGACCTTCGGGCGTCTGCGAACACAGTCTGGAACCGCCACGGTCCCACCTCGACACCAAGCTGAAGATGCACAAGGCAATCATTCTACCGATGCTACTGTACGGAGTGGAGACCTGGACGGTGTACACGAAGGAGGCACGCGAATTCAAACACTTCCACCTTAGTTTCCTTAGACGGATATTGAAGCTGAGGTAACAGGACCGGATTCCCGACACGGACGTACTATAACGGACGGAAAGCCTCAGCATCTAGACCATGCTGATACAACTGTGGCAGTTCGCGTCTCGTCGCCCTCCGCCTTTGTCACGCTGCCGTCCTGTCCGCCTCACTGTCCTTGTCGATACGCTGCTGGGACGCGCGAGGCTCGTCACTAGCCTCGCGAGTGCTCAAAGCCAATCAACGCTGTCCCCACTCTGATTGGCTGGCGGATGTGGAGACAACGAAGGGCGCACACACCCGCTGACACAACACCCCGAAGGCGGACACAGGCAACAGCTTGCTTGGAGTGCGCTCGCGGCGACTGCCTACAGAGCCCATGTGTACGCACTTCCTTAGGCAGTAAAGGCTGTCCAACTCAAACCGTCTTCCCTGAATTTTGATTAGGAATCTTTATCTTGTCGACCAAACAACATTCGACACAACTGCAACTGCGTTAGAGCAGCCACTTCGCACGGATGGACGGCTAGCGGCCACCCAGAAGATTCTTCTATGGAGACGTCGCCACGGGTTCTCGCCGCCAAGGAGACCAAATCCGTTGATACAAAAACACTTTGAAGACCTCACTGAAGCTTCAGAAAATCAACCCATCCAATCGAAGAGACCTCGCTCGAGGCCGCCCTACTTGAAATAGGATAGTGAAGACAGGTGCTGCGACCAACGAAGCCAACCGCATTACCGCGCCAAAGCCAAACGCGAGGTTCGCAAATCTCAACTTCGCCCACCTCGCAACACCAACACCCAACCGCTTCCAACGCGTCCACGATGTCTACGGACATTCCGAGCGCCAACTGGACTTGTTGGACACCGTCGGGCCAAGTTTAGCACTCGGAATGAACCAGCCGTCGTCTCTTCGTCCACTTCTCCCTCGCCTCCTACGCCGGCAACGAACGTCGACCGCCCCCCCCGAGCCACCACCACCACCACCACCACCACCACCACCACCACCACCACCA
>CACRXP010000052.1:392508-413323 GCA_902702965.1 Spirometra erinaceieuropaei | reverse complement strand
CTGTTCACTTACCCATAATCCAATTCTGCTTCTTCAGTCGCCCCACATTGTATTTGCGTCGCGAAATCATCGTTTCGTCGACTTGGACTTCGATGTCGGGCCCACCGAGTTGACCTACTTCTTGTAGGAGGGCCTTTGTGCATACGTCTCGCCATATACCGTACCAGTCAACTGCGGTCTTCTTAGTTATTCCTACTATGGCTGCACATCTAGTCACCCCAGTGCCTTCAATGAAAGAAAGACACGTTTTCATCGCTTTAGGCAGTGTCAGGTGCCTCCCGTCAAACACTGAGCCCACTCTCAGGGCTCTCTTATCTCCACATCGGGCGCATCTACGGTCTGTATACCACAGTAAACAGACCTTACCTAAAGGCATAACCATCCGTGTGTTGTCGCAATACTTGTAACGGCATGGCCTTCCGGCACCTACATAAGACCCTACGGGTCAGGAGTCCTTTCCGTTGCAGATATTGCACTAGGTAGGGCGACTGGATTATTTCAAGAATCCGTCCATAATCCGTCGGCATATTCACTTGTGGTCGTGCTTTTCGTCGCCTTCTACCAGACTGGGCTCTGCAAGACAGACCAAAGCGGAATTTTTTTACAAAAAGTGCTATTTCCTGTTTACATTTAATTCCATACCGTTCACGTACAGAGCACAACTACCGCCACAGTTTTATTCCCCATATGTTACCACAGTGGCACTAAACTATTACTTTCAACGTTGCTCATCCAACCAAAGATATTTCTTCACATTAAATACTCACTCCACTTGCGTTGTTCCGTCGTGTGGGTCGCAACTTGACACATGTGCTCCTGTGTCCATTTCGATGGTTATCGTACTATCGCACATTCGCGGACTGGCCTTAGTACACACTTCCTTATTCCTATTGGTTGGAAACTTTCCCTTGGCATTCTTTCCTATCCGGGGCAAGGCTGCATTTATTCCGCATACCGTTTTATTTATCCGTGCCCATTTACAAACCTTCCCTGCATTTTTCATCTTATTTAAATCAGGCTTCCACTACCCTTGAGGTTTCATTTTTAGATGTGTACTGCTTGCCACATTTTTGCCTCCACTCACAGGCCCCACCCGTATAGCCCCTATTACCACCGGTCCCGTAAGACAGGCAGCTGGCAGTTTACCGTACTGCGAGGGCTACCTTGTATCCTCTTACCCTCTCTCTCTCTCTTTCAAATATAATGAGATAAACCTTCTCTCAGACAGGTCACAGATCTCGGAACACTGACGCAAGCGCTACAGTTGCCTTCCCTCATCTGATCATCTATAGACAGTTTTAACCAGATGGAGACTCGGCTTGATGCTGGTGAAAGACGGACAACAGACACTCGAATGGAAATTCAACTCGAGGATCTCTTACTGATCCCCATGCGACTGCCTATGAGAGCACTAAACTGAGTCCAGTATGAGCAGACCCCGTGAACTGACCGGTGAGTGCACTTCCACCATGCCTAACACACCCGATTTCAAGTTCCAGGACAAACAGACCCTGGATAACTGGTTAGACCCGTTGGACCAATAAGCAAAAGGATAGGAGATCAAGCGCCGAATCCTTCTAATCTGGGTCGATTATGGTCGGTTGATGACGGCTAATAAGCCAGTAATTACCCTTAGAGTCCCTCTCTTTTGTGTTGACAATCTCCTTCTGTCTAGTAGATTAGTAGACCATGCACGACTGCCTACAGCGCTCCAACTCAAGCCTCAACAGCAGCAGTAAATCTAGTCAAGCGATTTGTGAGCGTCCTTGTGACTTTTCGACAGTCTCCTTCTGTATTTGGAGGGTTAAATAGATGTATTTCGTGAACTTTTGACGTTGGTTCCAAAGGCTCGTCACCCTCAGCTCGAATGAAGTAGACATTCTGGGGAGTGGGATGGGGTGGGGTTGGGAATTCGTAAACATGAACCAAAACAGTCAAGTGAAGACAACAACGCAGAGTTGCACATGTAAAGGTTTACTACAAATCTACGCTGAGAGTGGTTGGCGGTTGGCAGAATTGAGGAAATGTCGAAAATGGGTGAAGAGCCCTTTTTACTCCCCCAGAGGGACATATTATAGCAGAAAATTAACCATCCCGGCTTGGAGGGCTAGGAGAGAGCGACTTTAGAATGGATACTCCGGTTGGCCCGCCGAGCTGAAATAAAGGCGGGTTAGTTGCACTACTGGAAGAAAACAAGACCTACGCTGGCATGTCAAAGAGACGACAGTTGCGACTGTGTGCGTTGAGAATTTCCATTTCCTCTTTCGTCAGAGAAAATTCGAAGATCTTAAATAGTGTTTAGAGGGAAGAAAAAGAATGAAAATCAGGCAGAATGAAATAACAGCGGCTGCTTTACCACATATCACAATTTGGCGTCCTCATCTAACGAAAAATCAGCAAAATTTTGTTAGTTTATCGGTTGGCCAGAATAGGTTAGAACCCACAGTATCTAACAAAACGCATTGTACAACGACTGACATTTGCCGATTCGCTTACAGGAGGAAAGATCAGGAAACTTGATGAGCATGTACTACAACCACAAATCGATTCCCACGCGTGATGGCGTTTTGACTATTGACTGAACCTCTATCCTGCCGTGTACGTGAATCAAATTCTCGCGGGTCGTACTTTGCGTGTCGAACATGTTGGCGATACCAGATAAAAACTGTATAAGTAGTACTTTTTGCTGAACGTGAACAACCAAGATGACCGGAAACTAGTCCGTATAAGGAGGCGGGTTACAGCTACGCGGGAAGTAGCCTGGAATTGGGGCTAATCACTTTGTCTACTTCATCCTAGTAATACTATTTAAAAGTCAAGTTGGCTGACACGTGTTTTCGGTAATTCTTCGTCAGGCCAATACAATTCCATGAGGAGTGAAAATGTACAAAATAAACAGTGTTTATAGGTGTCTCAAGGGCGTTGCAAAGTTCATCGAACATCGCACGTCCGCTTCTGTTTGGTCGCCAACTGCTGAACGACAGGTGCTCTGATTTTGGCGACACAAATAACCCCACATGACACCGTTGGTTTACATTTTCGCTACTTGAATGCTCCGAAGCGCGAACAGCGCGATTGTTGTGTTCAAGTCAGGCTAACGCTCTAATCTCTCAAGTGTTATGTGGTATAACCAGAGATTGGTGATTTATTGGGTCTGACGTGACAGCTGAAGGCAGCACACACAATAGACAAAAATTTTGCCTTAAGGTTTCATGTGCTAACCAAGGACGCCTGGCAAAGAACCAATAAATTATTTTAAAAAGGAAGACGGAGGAGGACATTATATGTCAAACAGGTGGCGCGTTCCGACCGAGTTGGAGCGATTATGGTGAGGAGGAGTATGAGGTGGAAGTGAGAAGGGGAGGAGGAGGGGGAGCGGAAAAACATGGCAGTTGTGGTGGTGGTGGTGGTGGTGGTGTTGATGGTGGTGGTGGTGGTGGTGGTGTTGGTGGTGGTGGGAAGAGAAGGCGGAAGTTGGCCCTGATGTCGGACAGTCATCTTCTGTGACAACAGAGATGACTGTCAACACTTTTTTAAATGTCTAACCGCGGTTTGTCTGGCGCACGAAAAGAGGAACACAAAATCAAGAAGGGACGAAAATAAAAATTTCCTACCAAATGATAAAGAGCAGAGGAGAGAAAAATGCTCACGTCGATATTTTCCTTAATACCCTCCTCAAACGGGCAGTGTGGGATTGCTGTAATACCGCGCTCTATCGCATGCCGAAGCAGAATCTGAGCTGGCGATTTCTTGTGAACTTGGGCAATCTGCTTCACAAATTCCTCCTCCAGCAGTGAAGGGACCTCTCTATTCAAAGCGAATAATATAAGGAATCATGATAAAATTACACTTAATGAAAGGCTGTGCTTGTAAATTCCTGCCCGGTTAAGTATGGCGTCTTTATGCCGTCCACTTACAGCACTGCCAAGGATTGTTTGGTCCTACAAGAGCAATTATCTATCAGTCTGTCTTCTTCAACTCCTCCCTTCTTCTCAGTTCTTCCAAATCACACACACACCAATATACAGGACTTTCTATAAAGTATTTGCAATAAGAGAGGTGGACGTTTGAGCCACCGGTCCGAAATGTAGACTGGTAGTTGACACTTTTCATTCTTATGCTCTTAACTGGAACGGAGGCGTTCATCGGGAGAGATGCATTGAAGATCTGACGTTTCGAGTTGTTGCTTCGTCTACCCATCTTCATGCACATAGCTCTCCTCAAACAAAGTGAGCCATATAAACGATATATGTGATGTATATATATGGGAGGTGAGGCGTCAGGCCAGAGACGGCAGTAGTCAGAACCAAACCAAGCGGGTACACGGATGGGCATAGACAAACATCGGGAACAGACGAAAACAGGGGAGAACCGGCGGCGAACGCGAACCCAGGAGACCGCCCTCTGGGTCCGGGCGCAGACAGACGCGAGCACTCGGTGAGAACACGCGACAGTGACAGGACCCCCAGCCCGACGTCAACACTGGCACGACAACCACCGTCCACACGGTTACGGGCAGGTGCGAACGGGGTAGGTAGGCGAGATACGTGGAGGGCGGACAACGGACAATGCAAACAAGAGCAATGGCCGCGGTCACCCCAACGCCGCTCTCCTCCCCACACCCGACGAATGATGAGGAGGAACCGATGCCGCCATGACAACAATCGTCAAGCCTTGTGATGCAGCGCGCTGGAAGTCAGCGTCACGCTAGAACGAAAGAAAACCCTTAAATGCCATGAAGTGCAGTACGCAGCCCACCTCCGATGATGGAAGTTTGTCTGCTTTCCAAAAGTCAGGCAAATAAATCCATGGTTCCTGTGATCGCCTTATCTTATCATATATATGTATATATACGCGGTGTAAAAAATCGTTTGATAGGGTGGGAGCACAAAAAAACAGTTAGCTGTTTGGAGGTCATTCATTTTGATGATTCATGCATCAGTCGGCACATCGAGCTGGATGCCATTTACAAAAATTCCAAAGAAAAGTGTCAAAGCCTATAGCTAACCAATATGTGGTGTCAGACCACTGGCAGCACTGACAAAGCAATGTCGATTTTGGGGCGTGTTCAAATTTCAACTGTTATTTATGCCTTTTTACAGATGTGACAACGGCTTGGAGATCCAGCGTCGAGAATTTTCGAAATAAAGTTTGTTCAATTTCCCAACGGACCCACTTTTCTTCAAATAGATGTGCATATGCAGACAGTCCGACTGTTGGTTTCGACAATGTCCGTCGTCAGGCTGGAAACAGGGACGGTGACTTGCACGGGAATTAGTTTTTAGTAGTGTTAGTAGACTTACGCTGCATCTAATACAACCTCTCCACCGCCCCCTGCTAGGTCCGGTGTCATGACCAAGTTAAGAAGATCAGAGGTGAATGAGGACGCAGGTGGCTGGTAGGGCAAAAATCCGCACCTAGACATACCACTACACCTCGTAATGATGCCTGTCAATCCAAGAAAGGCTGCAGAATTTAAAGAGCATAGAGTTTGATGACGCATGTATTAACAGGCACATCAAGTTAAACGCTGTGTACAACGATCTGAGGAAAAAATGGAAAGGTGACAGCCAATGCGAGACGAATATCAGCGTATGGCAAAGGCTTATTATCAGGGATGCAAAATCAGGATCTATTTTAAACATCTTTAAATTTTTGACCGTTTTGTAAATTTACTGCAAGTCTGACGATGGCCTTGGTAGGCATGCCGAAATTTTGCGAAATGGGGTTTACCGGATTTCTCCAAGAACTTATTTACTTCAAGATATATTTACAGTATGTGACCTAACTCATGATTAATGATGCCGTCCACTTACAGCACTGTCAAGGATTGTTTGGTCCTACAAGAGCAATTATCTATCAGTCTGTCTTCTCCATCTCCTCCCTTCTTCTCAGTTCTTCCAAATCACACACTACCATAAATGATTTGCTATAATGAATTGGCAACAGGAGATGTGGACGTTTGAGCCACAGGTCGGAAATGTAGACTGGTAGTTGACACTCTTCATTCTAACGTTCTTAAATGGAACGGAGGGGTTCACCGGGGTAGGTGCATTGAAGATTTAACGTTTCGAGTTGTTGTTTCGTCTACCCATTTTCACAGACTGGGAAGTCATGCACACAGCTCTCCTCAAACATATTATGCCATGTAAAAGATATGTGTGATGTACATATATATGGGAGGTGAGGTAAGAGCGCAGGTAAGAACGTTAATAGTGAAAATGCGATTTCCAAGTGCGATATTATATATATAATGGTAGAGGGAGCTCACCGATCGTTCATACGGAACTCACTCGTTCCGCTGTGCCTTAAGGGCTCTCTCTCTCTCGAGCACAACCAGCAGCCGCACAGCGGTGCATGACATCTAGGCAGAATGGTATTACCGACAAAGACAATGGAGACTTGAATGGCCATTTCTGACTTATTAGCCGTCGTCAGCCAGCCATACCCAAACCCGAAGTGGGACTCCCGACGTTCTCTAGCGGTTTCTGGTATATGAACTCCAGAGAATAATCAAGTGAATAATTTCAGAAATTACTCAGTGCAGGACTTGGAGTTAAATTTCCGGGACATGACTTTTTAGGGTCGGAACCGAAATTTCAATGAATATTTGAGTCGAAGACAAGCAAATACTGTGGAATAACCAAGCAATGCCCTCGCAGCTGTGTCACGCAGCGACAGAACATCGGCGAAACACGCGTCTGGGCTTTTAGCAAGTATCTATGTCGGGAGTACGGTATAATACCTTTACCATATGGAATTCATACTACTCGTATTACTGCTTGTTTGTAGAATGGGCATTACGGGGTTATTCCACAGTAGTTGATTGTCTTTGACTCAAATGTTTATTGATATTTCGGTTCTGACCGTAAAAAGTCCTGTCCCGGAAATTTAACTCCAAGTCCTGCACTGAGTAATTTCCGAAATTATTCACTTGACATATATATGCAGAATGTTAATACTGACAAAACAGAGGGGACTGGAATGGCCATTTCTAGGTTTATTAGCCGTCGTCAGACAGCCATACCCAACTCTAAGGCGTGGAACACCTGGGGCTCGAACTGGCGACTGTTAATTAGAAGTCCACTCCTCTAACCACTGGGCCACGGGCCCGTTTTTTCGTCGGTTTCGATCGGGAATATGCAATGGTAGAGGGGCGCTCACTGATCGTTCGAGGCCACATGTTCCATACCATGGGTTTGGATATGACTGTCCGACGACGGCTAATAAACCAGAAATGCCCATTCCAGTCTCCCTTGTCTTTTTCGGTAATAGCGTATTGCCTATATCATGCGCCGCTGTGCGGCTGCTGGTTGAGCTCGATAGAGAGCCCGTAAGACAAAACGGAACGAGTGAGTTCCTTAAGAACGATTGCTGAACGCCTATCTACCATTATATATACCTATGATATGCCACCTGGGAACCGCAATTTCACTACTAACGCTCTTGACTGCGCTCCTGGCCATGCATTTGTGGTCTGTAAGCTTCCTACATTGAAACCAGAAAACGCCCACCCTCTTTTGCACGGACATATCGGCTAGTGTTCTCCACTAAGTCCCTGTCATCTATGAAGCCTAACTGACTAAACTTGACAGTTTCCTTCTGGGCCAGCCCCCAACAGTCATGCGGGGCAGAAGCATTGACGTGTCAGACTGCGTTGTCACGTTCGCGCGCGGGTCTGAACGCACTGCATTGGCCGGAGCACAAAACACGTGACCAAAAGAATAGTTTGTGCGGACTAGCCGGTAAAGAGCATAACAGTTATCACATGTGGACAAGTCTGCCCTCAGTGGAAAGAAGCCGCGTGGAAGTGACATACCTACCGCGTTCAAAGAATGCTTCGAGAGCGTACGAGCTATAGGTCCAAACTGTTCACCGCTCCACAGTTAGAATGCGTAAATGCTTATGGAAAATCATAGACCAGGTAGGTTTAGGTGAGTTTTCCGGCGTCAACCCCTAGTTCGTATTTTTACAACTGCGCACACCAAAGCAAACGAACGAAACTGGAGGTTACACCCACGTTAGACCAGCCGGTTTTAGCTCAGGATGCGCTGCCTCGTTTTGCTTAATGCGAATGTTAGTGGTTTGCGCTATATACGCACATGCAATCAGCTTCAATCAGCACACAAGTATATATTTTTTTTCGAAGAAGAATGAGTCCTTTGGGAAAATGAACAAACTTTATTTCGAAACTTTTCGAGTCTGCTTCCCCAGCTCGTCTTTAGACGTGTAGTAACTGTGAAGAAGCAGTCAAAATGTAAACATGCCCAAAAAATCGACATTGCTTTGTCATGGCTATGGATGGGTCAATGCTGTGGGCTGATGTCACGTCTTGATTGAGTATTAACTTTTCCATTTCTCCTTGAGATTTATGAACATGGCGTCAAGATTAATGCGTCGATTGATGAATGAGTCATCAGACTGAATGGCCTCTAGGAATTCTCGGCTTTTCTTATGTTGGCAGGAGCCGACACTGCATGTTTAGTCCCAAGCGAATTTGTGCCCAGTTTCAAGAGTATGCATGGCGACTGGGAATAAGTGGTTCCGCCTCTTCACTGCCAATTGGTGTTCATGTAGACGTGTAGAGGCGGATTTTCCGGTTTGACCACAATATACTGCATTACAATTGTCACATGGAATCTTATAGACTACTTCGTTTTTATCCAAATAGCCAACCGTATCCTTAGGGTACACAAGCTGATTGCGTAGCGTGGTCGTCGGTTTGTGAGTCACTTGTATTTGTTGCTTCCTCAGGTGTCTCTCAAAGATTTCAGACACATGTAGGGAAGCGTTCGCCAATGTTTTGGTTTTGGCGGCTGATTGGAACAATCCAGTTCCTTCTCGCTGTAACGAATCGTTTGATAGGGTGGGAGCATGACAGAACAGTTAGCTGTCTGGAGGTCATTCATTTTGATGATTCATGCATCAGTCGGCACATCGAGCTGGACGCCATGTACACCAATTTCAAAGAAAATTGGCAAAGGCGATAGCTAACCAAAATGTGGTGTCAGCTCACAGCATCGACCCACTGGCAGCAGTGACAAAGCAATATCGATTTTTCGTGCGCGTTCAAATTTCAACTGTTATTTATGCCTTTTGACAGATGTGGCAACAACTTGGAAATCCAGCGTCGAGAAAATGCGAAATAAAGTTTGCACATTTTCCCAAAGGACTCACTTTTCTTCAGATATATGTGTATATACAAACATATGTATATAACGACCACAGTCGACCGTCGATTTCGACGATGTCCGTCGTCAGGCTGAAAACAGGGATGGTGACTTGCACGGGAATTAGTATTTAATAGTATTAGTTGACTTACGCTGCATCTAATGCAACCCCTCTACTGCCCCCACCTAGGCCCGACGTCATGACCAAGTGATGAAAGATAACGCAGGTGGCCGGTACGGCAAGAATCCGCACCTAGAAATAGCACTACACCCCGTAGTGATGCCTATCAATCCAAGAAAGACTGCGAAGTTTAAATAGCTTAGAGTTTGATTACGCATGTATGAACAGGCACACCGAACTAAACGCTGTGTACAACGATCTGAGGAAAAAATGGAAAGGTGACAGCCAATGCGAGACGAGTATCAGCGTATGGCAAAGGCTTATTATCAGGGATGCAAAATCAGGATCTATTTTAAACATCTTTAAATTTTTGACCGTTTTGTAAATTTACTGCAAGTCTGACGATGGCCTTGGTAGGCATGCCGAAATTTTGCGAAATGGGGTTTACCGGATTTCTCCAAGAACTTATTTAGTTCAAGATATATTTACAGTATGTGACCTAACTCATGATTAATTATGATGAAAGCAATGAAATTAGTTTTATGCACTTAAGATGTTGCCCATTTTATTTTTTCGTCTGGTCCCTTCTAGAAAATATCGCTTTTACATACAAAATATGTTTATAAATAATTTTATCTGTCACAGTATTTGCATATGTGAGTAGAAAATTACGTTACCTGGCGCTCAGTAAATTTTCTATGCTAGTAGGTGTCCTAAGCTAAGTTTGTGCATTCATGCGTGCTTTTCTCTCGAAGGAGATCAACCTAAGCTTGAAAATGTTATCTCATTTACAAGTAAAGCAGACTGGTCAGGGCGTAAGCACGGAGGTCGTTTTTGGATTATTTGGTCGGTTTATTGATTTTTAAAAGCGGGCTTTGTAAACCTGTGTGATTTATGCTGTAAAACTAAGTAGCAGCCCCTAATGGAAATCCCTTGTTTATGCGTTCTGATATTTTCCAGCCATTTCCGAATACTCAATAACTAACCATGAAAAGACCCTCGCTAGAGTGACTATGCCAACTTCAAAGCGTACGATGCAATAAGTTTGTATGGTATAACCTCTACTAGTACGTAATTTAAAAGCACAACGGTCAGAAAAGTAGCAATTCTAGTAACATCTTGTTGCGAGATTAAAACTCTAGAACGGAGTTGCAATGTAAGCAAATATACCTCATTAGTTTCATTCGTCTGCAGAAGAAAAATTATCATTATGTTTTCAGGGAGGTAATAAACCGACCAAAAGACCCCACTCTACCTTAATTTTACCTTAGAAAAAGACAAAGTACACGGACACCCGTCAGCGGCATACCTTATTAAAATTTTGTGAAGGGATAACCTATTAGGCAAGGTCTTTCAGTCGATCTGAATGGTACTCATGTCCGACTTTCTTTGTGTACGTTCATTTTTTGGGAATGAGTTTTAATATTTCGATGAGTCTACAGATATGGTCGAAACGGACGTCTGCATAAAAAGGATGCCCAAGTAATCATTGGTTCGGTGAATGTTTCAAATAGGTATTTTATTTTTAAGGCACTGATATGCCTACACTACAAAATACACCCTTATGGGTAGGCGATCACAAACACTGAAAATTATAGCGATCTGAAAGTCCACGTTCTCAGCAGCAGAAAAAATGTGAATAATTTTCATGAAGGAGAGTTCTCTTACTATACACACACAAACTGGTATGTTTACGATCGCATCGGCCAATTCTATTCAAATTTATTAGTCACTGTTCCATTATTAATCCAGAGTTTCTGTCCGTCCACGCGTGCCGGCTTGCGAGCAACTAGCAACTTTTCGGCACATTTCATGAGTTTAAAAAGTTACCATACTAGGTTGCCCATCTTCCAGTACATGTACATATCGTTGTGTTTATGTACTGTAACTGCATTGGCTGCCGAAATGAATTTCTTCCGGATGACGCTATACCGGCAGACATTCGATGCGCTGTAGAGGGCTTTGAGCGTACTCACGGCGTAAGATCCCTTCAAGATCAAGTTGATTTCCCGAATTTAGTCCAACACAACTAGTCTGGGATTAACTAGAATTCTCAGAACCCCGGAATCATGAACGCTCTCCCAAATCAGGCTCGATGATTTAAATGTCCATTCCACGACTAAGCATGATCAAATCTCACAAATGATGGCAACATACTGAAACAAGGTGGTGCTACTATTTTTCCGAAGAATGCACCTAGGCGATATGTACAAGTAAGCTAACATACATTGTTCATTTTTATACAAGTGAAGTTAGCTGGTCGTTGAAATTACCGGCTGGTCATCAAATGGTAAACAGCTCTGACTTACTTCCTTAGGGTCGGAGAACCCAGAGGTGCGTATGCCTCGATATGAATGCTCTTCGAGTGGGCGTAATTTACCAGACGGTCATTTAACCAATGCACTGAAACTTCAACTTGGTTTACCGCAGGAGGTATTTTGCAGACGGCCAGAATTCGTTCAATTTGAGACTCATTGCAGTTCGAGAGGCCGATTGACCGAACGAGTCCGGCCTCAACTAGCCCCTCCATGCCCTGGACGCAGATGAACATAAAATGCGCGTGGAAGACAAGGAACGTAGAATGTAGAAATATCGATCAAAAATGCACCGTCTGACATATGCGCGGGGGCTGGGAACATTCAGAAGTAAAAACAATTCCTTCCATGTAGTTTGGCCTGAATTGGAAGTAAGCTCCCAAAACAAATCTTCTCACTTTTGATGCGATGGCTGCTACGAACATATGAGCCGATTTCCATCCGACGTACAGAGACACGGACCAATGAGCATAGCTTTTCTAACTGCAGTTAGTATTACAAAACGGTACCACACTGAGACTGCCCTACCATTATCCCAGCACGAGTACTTCCTTAAAAATCAGAGCCGTGTTTAGCCGATTTTGGATCACTGCTTGACCCAGATGTGAGCAGTCCTGTTCATCAGTGGATTCCCATCATCCCCAGTCAGCTTGACACGCACAGACAAGGTGGATGGGAGAGGACGAGGAGAAGAGATCGAAAATTGGCCAGCTAATATAAAGCACTTAGACTCTTAGCCTGAAAAACGTCCAAGTGAATTTCAAATCTATTATGATATGCTACTGGTCATGAGCTGGAATGCAGCTGGTTCTTTCTTAGTTTACATAAGATAGGTTGTAGAATTCTTTGCAGTTTTATTTACGCATATAAGCCAAAACAAATTGCGGTAAATATACGATACTAATGATAGAATATGGTAATAATAAAAAACGTACAAGCCTCAACAATGGATACCCTAGGCAAAGAATTCCTTTGTTACTGTTTGAGCAAATCGAATTCCCAGCTCAAGATCAGAATACAAAACTAGTTAATTAAGAGAACGCCGATCACGTTCGAAAGAGGGTTACAAAAGGGGGGAAGGGGAATGTCGACAGTGGCCAAAGGTGGAAGCACTTGCGAGGAGGGCGTGGAGAATTCCAAGCGTTGACCAGCTGGTTACAACGTGGGCTATCTCGTGAAATTTTAACCATAGTTTTGAAACTCACTGTCAATTTGAAAAGCTTACTTAAGTATGGTTATCATATTAACTATCTTGTCGCATAGTGTTAGGCTGTCCACGCCACGTCGGAATGCCGGCTTTCAAACGAGCTTCATATATGATAAATTATACTGAGTAAAAATTGACCACTTGAGTAGCACGAATGTTTCCCATTGATTTTCGATGCCTTTATAAATCAAATTACATTTTATAGAAAACATGCCTTGAAATATTCTGTGGTAACAAATTACGCATTCTTCAAACTTAATACTTGCTGAAGACGTATCGTTCAATTTTAAAAACATTTCTAATTAGGCGATTTTTAAGACCGTGAAATTTTTGATCGTACAGAAACGTATTAGCACAGGTCAACGTGTCTCCCATCCATTCAAAATTTTATAAGTCCAATATGTCCCCTTCATAATGGCATATAGAAAAAAGTGATTTCCGTCGAACGAAAAGTCTTCAGGTTGCGGTTCGGAAAGACTGAGTACAAGTGTAGCGGCAGGTCTTAGTCGAAATTATTCTAGAATTCAGAAATTATGTTTAAAACTTGAAGATCCTCTTTCTCAGCGTACAAATTTTAGAGAAGGTGTAATTTGCCACTAAATAAGCAAAAGAAGAAGTATTTTGTGTACGCATTTTAGGGCATATATTATAATTGATAAAGATATCAAAAGTCGCTGGGAATAATTCTTGTTAATTAAGCGCTCATTTTACTTGAAATGCAGTCTATGCAAACGGTCAGTAAGAAACTCACTCGAGAGTCGGCATTCTGACGTACAATGAGTGACCGATCTCATGAAATGTTGGCTAAAATTCAGGAGTGCGTTTTCAATTGGGAAGGTCTGCCTAGGTGAGATTGTAATGCTGAATATCGTGCGGCATAATCCTATAATATTTCGGACTCTGTAGGATATCGGCTTTTGAATGCCCTTTTTCAATCGCCTGTAGAAACCGTACTTGCTGAAAAATGACTACATATTTAGCATTCATTTTTCAGAATGACTATCGGTGATCTTTTAAATCCAAATATATTTTATAGATACAAGATAAGAAATATTTTTTAGCTGGTTTGAAAGATAATCACGCCATTTTTATATGTTATACCCGAAAAAGGAGTATAATTAGGTTTTAAAAAGTTTTTTAATTCCCGAATAATTTGAAGAATGATCAGCCCTTACATAAGCGCTTAGTGATTTCAGCCTGCAAGGGGCATGCGTTCGAGTAAGGAAAATCATATACTTTTATATGCCTTTATAAAAACACCACATTGAGACCATAAAAGTTCGCAGTGGGTGCGGACTATGTTTTACATTTCATACGGTAAACGGACAGGCACGATGCTGTACGAGTGGACATTGTACGGTCTCTAAAAATCTCATAATTTGAAACATTTTCAGAACCCAATTATAGTCCTTATTCGGGTATCACATATAAAGAAGACGTGATTATCGATTAAACGAGGGAAAGAATATTTCCGTCCATGTTTTTTGTAAAATATTGTTGAATTTATAAGATCATCGTAAATTAGCCTGAAAATTGCATATAATATAAATAGTCATTATTTTACCGAGTACGATTTCTACAAAAGATTAAAAGTATGCATTCAAAAGCCGACATCCTGCCGAGTCCGAAATATTATAGAATAATGCCGCAAGATATTCAGTATTACAACCCCACCCAGGTAATCCCTTATAGTCGAAAATGCCTTCCTGAATATTGGCTAACATAGCATGAGATCGGACACTCACTGTAATTAGAATATTTTAACATGATATACCTTGATATGTAGTAGACCAACTCTACGAAAGTAACCTTTTGAAATACAAGCACACACTTCAGAATTTCAGTTAACATTTCCTGCGGTAATATATCATTTGTATGTAGTCAATATGGCGCTATGAATCGCGTGAAACTCGCCACCTCCAAAATGAAGCCCCGTGCGTTTGAATTTAATGATCAGGTAGTGCACACAATGTTCAGTCTAGGGCTTCTAGCCCATCGAGGTTTGCTTTAATTTTTGCTTAACATTTTAGCCTGTCGGGTTTGGAAAGTGTTAGAGAGCCAGATACGACTAAGGCCAGCTTCGATGTCAGATCCAATGCGTCTGCCATCTTTTAGCTCACATTGAAATCCCGTTGAAATCTACCAACTCAGCTATAAATTCAAAATTACTTGTAGCTCATTGACAATTTGAAGCCAAATAGAATCAAAAGACGAACCGACCTTCCACGTCTCCTCCAACGGCACGTCCTCAAACTCGAACACGCTGGGGTCTGTTGCTGAGAATTTTTGACCCTCTTTCACCTGCATACGAACATCTGTAAAATGTACAAGTGGCAAGTAACCTTAAATGGCACCGGAAAATGAATGAGATATAGATCCAGGTAGTCCAGTACCAACTTGCGCAAGCTCTCTTCACAAGCCGGACGTACATCGCTCAGACGATGTGCATCGCACCACAACTACCAGCAGTTGTATGGTCACCATGCAGAATTCCAGGATACCTTCGACGTGATGAACATATCCTCCCGCTTTACAGTCCCATCATCAAATCTCTTCTTGAGGGCCCTACCAACTTCCACTTCATTCCTGTATATGTGGGCGCAATCGATATGCCGATAGCCTGCATCGATTGCCCAAAGTACGGGCATTTCCACTTCGTGTGGTGTTGACTACAAGTAGACGGATTGAGTTGGAATCGTACCAGGTATGTGCCAAATCCGAGTTGGGGCATTTGGTAACCGCTGTTCAGTGTCACGAAGGTCTGTTTAGAAGCCATGACGAAAGCGACGTCGCAACACGTTTGCGAGGTAACAAAGTCAATTTTGATTCTGCTTCCTAATTTTATGCTTCTTGTCATTTCAGGCTTAGCCAATCGCATTTTTGACTAATTAAATGGCGTTAAGGTCTAGTAAACAAACAGCACTAAAGTGAATACGTGAGCCGTTTATGAGCTTCGGTGATGAAGTTGTCATGATGGAAGAGTGGGCGTTGACGCGATTTGGGGTTGCCGGTTTTGTTTTCGAGTACTGTCAATGGCCTCTTCATCTAACTGCCGATTACAATCATTTGACCCAAGTCCTCGAATTTGCGGACGAAATATCCCAATCTAGACGACTAAAGTGGAAACCAGCGCGCATGTCAATGTGCGTCACAGTTAAGTCAGGAATATTTGTGTCCAGTCTTGCAATACCTGAGGTAAGCCACCGCTGACTAATCTATTCGCCACACGCTAACCCATTAACCCCCTGCACCACATATGAGCGGATGTCACATCACACAAAACGGGCACGATTGACGCCCAATGCCCTTCGGGAACAGTGGAATCGCCAATGAGGAGGCGACAGGATTAAGATGACAGCACTATGGGGAGAGCAAATGCAAGTGGTCTCCAGTGATTTGTTCGCTCTTGTTTTTGGGTGTAGGCACTCTGAACACGCTGTAAGCAAAAATTGAGCAGTTTCTGCAGTTTTTCCAGTTCTTTTTCATAAAAAAGTACATTATATTTCCATATACTTACGAGAGCGCGGAAGCGTCAATCATAAAATAGACGATGACACAAGATCCCATGGGGTCACTGATATTTTTCCTTGAGGGAGGTGACATACTGCGCCCCTGCCCAGTCGTGAAGTGTGCTAGCTACAGCCTTGTCGGCCAATCGCATTTCATCTACCGTAAGTTCGTCATCGTTCATTCCTTTTCATTTGCATATTCCATTTAAACCTCAAGAGTTTAAATAATGTTACGTCGTTAGTCAAACTGGATGAGGGGCATTGAAATACAGAAACAAGGAATGAATTACCACGGCCAGTAGAACATACCAGAAGAATTCTGTTGTCAGCCAGTACTGGCGTGGCGACCAATTGTCTCCCTTTTTGCCGCTCTGGGTTGCCGTAGACTTAAATCATTCATGACACAAACCACATGCTGTCTCTCCACCCGCGAACAGCAGTCCACAGCGTTTCCACCACCTCGGTTGCTCGCAATCCGCTGGTCAAATTTCTGAAAATTTTCTTTCGATAAACTCTCCTCGAGCCAGTACATTTATGAGCGAAAGGAGTAGGGGTGGCATCTGGCTGAAGAAAACCTTGTCTAGATAATACATGAACTTCGCTAGGCTCGTGCCCCTCCAAAAAAACTAACCCTTGTCCGGTCTTTGACGCAAGGCGCTAGAAAAATCTGTCTTGCAAGTAGCATCGAGAAGGAATTTAGAAAGATCCAGGACTTGATCCGCGTCAACGGGTACCCCGAAAGGTTTATCTCGAGAACGTTGCCGAATAACCGGGAGAAATCCACCAAGCTGACTGCTGAAAAGAAAATGCTGTTCCTCAACATCCCTTTTCAGGAGGAAGCTTCAAATAAACTACTCAAAAGACGCCTTGGTCAAGTTGTCCCACGAACCTTACCAGCAGCAGGTCTTCAAATGCTATTTTCTACTGATTTTATTTTACGCGGGGAGGATAAGTATAGTTTGTTAACTCGGAACACATCAATGTGCATCTACTCCCTCACTTGCTCCTGTGGAGCAGGTTATATTGGTCGTACAAGTCGGCGTCTATCCAAGAGAACACGAGAACACCGCTCGGTATGGCTGAGAAAAAGTCAAACTAGGAGTATAAGCAGCGCTGTTCTCCGCAAGTTGTTGATTCCGGACATCGTGTGGACCCCGGCGGATCTTTTCGTGTGATCTATAAGGTCCCATTGAGCTACCCTAAGCTAATGGCCCAACAGCTGTTAGCGACAGCTGATGCGACCGCCAACAGGTTGCATAAAACCACAGAAGAATCACGTTCGGTCCAAGGTTGACTAAACCTGCGACTCTCCAGGCCCTTCCGCTCTCATTGCATACCCACCTCACCCCCCATACGCACACTGCGCCTGTGTTTTGAGACGAACTCAGATCTATTTCTGCAGCCATTGACATGTTGTACTCCTACCTTGTTCCCATATAAATGTACTGGCCTGACGAGAATTTATTGAAAGCAAACATATGCTCGTCAACTGGTCTTATGAGTACTACCATGATATTTTCCTGTAAATCATCGTGGGAATTCAGCTGCCGCATTTTGGAGGAGGGGGAGGGCGTATTCAGTAATGGACCCCATAACGCGACAGTATTTCGAGGCGCATTAGACACGGCAAAGTGCACTGTTAGTGGGCTCCCTAATGAATCTGATTTAGAAGTTAGATGGCCAAAATAGGTGTTTGATAATTCGGCCTGATCGCAGTTGGTAGCCACGCCCCGTATTACAGGTGGCTGAGGGGTTTGTTTACTGGGGCTATTTTGTGGGGTTCGTAATCACGTCCGACCCATCTGGCTTCCGTTTTACGTCTGAGGTTAGGATTAGAATACCGGTTAATGGTTTCCGATTTTCGGGGTAGGGTTATGCCCTTAGGCTTAGGTTTTCGGGTTACGCTTAGGGCTTGAGCGTATAATTAGGTTTCATTATTACGGTCAGGTTTTTCAGTTACGGCTGTGTCTAAGGACTACGGTTACGTTTACGATTTCGGTTAGGGTTAGGGTCAGGGTTGCCGTTAAGGTTAACGGTCAACGTTTAAGTTTGAGGTTGGGGTTAGGGTTAGGGTAGGATTAGAGTTAAGGTCGCCGTCCGCTTCCCTATTTCTGGCTACCAACTACGATCTAGCCAGAGAGAGATAAATAGGAGACTGCTTTATTTTGGAATCACACATTAAAAACTTTAAACAATAATGGCTCCATTCATTGTGGATAGAAAATAAGTAAGTAAATTACTCAAGAGTGAAAAAGTTTACACAAAAAGGAACGCCAATTATGGGGACATTTCGAGTCTTAGCTTCCGTATTTCTCTCTGTCCACACGTAAGTTAGCGCGCCAGAATTGGCAATAAAGAATGTTGGTATGCCGATTTACGACAAAAGACAAGTCAAAAGCCTCGCCGCATTAGACGGGAAGGGTTCGCAGAGATAAGTTCAGAATGCATGGAATGGGCAACGACATTCAAAACTCGACCAGCAAATTGCTTGGCGATTTTGAAATGTCGTTGTAGGATACTATCGACTAAAAAGGCAAAAGAAACCTCGGCAGCAGAAGAGAGCATTCGGATGACTAGTTTTAAAATTAAGAGGTCTTTTTTGAGTGGAGCAGGAAAAATGCCAGGAGAGCAATAACGAAGGAGAGGAAGAATGCCGGCATCTATGAATCGCCAGACTAGGGGTTGGTGTGTGTGTGGTAGGAACGTAAGAGACGAATACGAGAAAAAAGTTAAGGAAGTTTTGTAAAAAAAGGGACTGTATATGTAGGGAAAAGGAAAGATTGGATGACAAATTAACGTCAAGGTACCGGAAAGAGGATGACCCTTTGGGAGGGCGTCAACGGAATCAGAAGTAGTACAGGATGTCCAACAACCACATCAGCATACCTACCTAATAGACAGTCGTTTGGGAATCTTAGATCACCAGCGTGAAGGGAGGATTTGTGGGAGAAGAAGATGGAGCCTTGAAGAAGTTCACAGTCATGGGGAAGGAACGTAGATTTTTGCTTGCCAGATTTGACAAATTAAGTGCGTCAAGTAGTAAAGCAATAGCCAAGTCAGGAGACAACCCAGCCTGGAGAGCCGTACGTGAATGTTCTGGTAAGGAGAAGAGGACACGGGATGGTATTGAAGCCGGAGGAGTAGTCAAGAAAATACATGCGCATCGCGGTAACACGCATCTAGTTCTCTTCGGGCAGAGTGCATCACAAGAGTGACAGCATCGAAGGTACTACGCTCGGCTTCATATTCAAATTCGGCAACGGTTTAGAGAAAGATCCCACTTAACTGTCAGAGTGTGGATCGTGTCATATGGGGTTTTATCTTGACATAAATTTGAAGGCTGTTGCAGCAATTAAACTTCCAACAGAGAATTCTTCCCACGACCTCACACCTTAACTCAAAATTCGTTATTTTATGAAATTTGCTTTTTGTCTAATCTTTAATTAATACTCTCATTTCCGTTGTCATACAATAGCGTAGGATAAGACTTTCGGCATAAATCCAGGCATTTCTTTCATTTTTTGTCTAGCGTGCTGTCCCACCCATAAAACTCCCTTTACCACAAATCACGTATGGCACGATCCACAGTCTACCGACAGTCAAATGTGGTCCTTCTCAATACCCTTGACACAAATTGTAAAGGGTCGGAAAAACTGCGAGAATGACTCTATAATATCCAGAGCAACTCTTTTAGCAAGTGTTATTACTGCGGAAGAGAAGATGATTGGACGAAATAATTTAGGACGAAACTTAGCGGTTTTTTAGGGATGAGGGTGATTTGCATTGTACGTCAGACGTCCGAGATCTCGGACTCCATGAAAGACATGTCAATATGGTGCGCTAAATTGGGGCTATCTGAGAACAGCAAGATTCAGGGAGGAAAGATGAGACAACATCCGGTCCGGCTGCTATTTTTCACGGACCTTCTTTGAGATGTATCTCTACTGTTGCCACAGACACGGATGGGAAGAAACATGATAGTAGGGAAATGTCATTTGAAGAAAGACGGAAGTCATTGTGATTGAAAATAACATTTCTGGATAGGGATTCTAAATCATCATCCACATGCGCCACTGTGTTACGATGGCCAGTGCGACGCCTAGAATTCTTCCAACTTTCAGGCAGTTGAAGGAGGAGGAGAAGAAGAAGAAGTAGAAGAAGAAGGGGAAAAGAAGAGGTGAAAAGCTATATAGCGTACAGGTCAGTTAGTTTAACAATCTCTTTTTTATTTACCCGGTAACGTCCTCAAGGTTGTCACGTAAATAATAGCTTTTATAGGAGTTCCCTTTTGCGTCTTCAGAATTTTAGATATGGAGACGAAATTCTGTCCGGTTTTACCATAACAGTATCAAGAGAACAGCAAATATCAAACATTTCATTTAAAAGCGTAGTAAGATTGCTAAGATTCGACATTGTTTGTTTAAGGATACTGGGGATAGTATAAGCTATATAAGTCTGGAGCAGGCGAATATTTTGTGCGGACGAGTTGCGTA
>CACRXP010000052.1:377435-390126 GCA_902702965.1 Spirometra erinaceieuropaei | reverse complement strand
CACGGGTATTTAGCAATGACACCCACTCAAATTTTCATAGTAGCCGATACGTCAGGTTCAAATGTCAGTAGGCAAACATCTTTTCGGTAATCCATCGTCAGGCTACTAAAACAACATGGATAATGAACTTGTGAGTTTCGGACAACGTACGGTTCTTGAAATCATAAACAACCTATGCGACTTTATTTGGAATACGAACTACTCAATAGGCACGATAGTGGAAGCCCCTAACAGAACTACCCACGCGATGCAAACAATATGTCCAGTTTCTCTGCTACGGCTAGCTATACATGCAAATAGACAGTGTGGTGATGGGTTCGCCGCTTAGGCTATTTCTCACAAATGTCATCATGACAAGGTCGAACAAACGAGTCTAACGGACATTTTGAATGACCTTGATTTCTACAGTTGATATTAGAGATGATATCTTCTGCCTGAGAAGCCATACCACCGGCATCTGTGTTCTAATTCACCAGCCTAATAAGGCGCACCACTCGATGAAGTTTACCGCAGAGACTGAGACGAATAACGAATTCGCCTTCCTAGATGTCCTTCTACACAGACAAGAGAACGCGTTTAAGCAACCCCGAAACCCCGAGGGGAACATTACATGAAGTTCCATAGTTTGGTCCCCGAAATTCCAGGCGAAATGTAGTCGCGGATTTGTGGCTACAGTGCGACGCATATGCTCTAGTAGTCGCAGAACACGCTCTGTGAAAACGGATATCTCATGAGATTCATCCTCCGGAATATTAGGGTGCGCGCCCAAAAGCCTGCCCCTGCAAGTGTAGAAGATAAGGACTTTTTAAGACTGCCTATTCTAGGCAGATTAGTGGGACGGTCTCTAAGTACGGCTAGCATAACACACGAAGACAGTTCGACTGTCGTTGCCGATGATGTACACCGTGTGTTTTCCAGCAAGTTGGAGCAGAGACATGGCGAACATGAGGATACCCTTCGTAAACTCTCCCCTCCTAGGGGTGGGGGTTAAGGATAAACTGTCGTTGCAGGCCCCATCGATGTGTATTTATTCATTCACCTGACCCTGTGAAACGGAATACATTGGCCGTACAACGACGAGGCGTCTGGAAAAGAGGGTACACGTGCAAATGCTGCCTTTTAAGTTATCTACTGGACGCCAACCCACTTCTCTTAAGGCCTGCACAAACGGGCCGAGGCAGTGGTTACTCGGTTAGCGAATTCAGCACTCTGTTGTCAGAAGACGTTGACATGCACAGACTGTCGCCCCTGGTCGACTACAGGTGGTGGTCGCACACCGCCCACCGTCTCGAGAACAGTCACAAGCATTCCGTGTGGTTGGCATAAAGGCAGCGTCCACAACCTGACCCGGACACCTCCCTTCCCCCACCCACCTCAATTCCAGCGTCCTCGACATCCTGACTTGGTCATGCTGGAGGCCTGGAAACAACTAGTGTGTCTAACGCTTACCCCGGACACACATAAAAATCCCGCCTATAACTGACAAGTACATTTTCCATGTAATTGTAATGACCAGACAATGAATTATCGAACACATATTTTGGCCATGTAACTTCTAAATCAGATTCAATAGTGAGCCCACTAACAGTGCACTTTGCCGTGTCTAATGCGCCTCGAGACACTGTCGCGGTATGCGGTCCATTACGGAATACCCCGTCCCCCTTCTCCAGAAGGCGGCAGCGGAATTCCCATGATGGTTTTGGGGAAATTGTCATGGCAGTATTCATAAGACCAGTTGACGAGCCTACGTCTGCTTTCAACAAATTCTCGTCAGGTCAGTACATTTTTATGGGAACGGGATAGAAGTACAATATGTCAGTGGCTGGAGAAATCGATCCGAGTTCGTCTCAAAACACAGGCTTAGTGAGGTGGTTGGGTGGGTTTAGGTGGGTACGCAATGACAGCGGAAGGGCCTGGAGAGTTGCAGGGTAAGTCAACCTTGGACGACGATAAGTTGGGAGCCCGAAAGTGATTGTTCTGTGGTTTTCGCAACCTGATGGCGGTCGCATCTACAACTCCTAACAGGCGCTGGCCCGGTAGCTTAGGGTAGCTCGATGGTACCTTGTAGATCACACAAAAGGTCGGTCGCGGTCAACTTGATGTCCGGAATCAACATAATGCGCGAGAACAGGGCTGTTTATGTTCCCAGTTTAACCTTTTCTCAGCCATGCCGGGCGGTGTTCTCGTGTTCTCTTGGATAGGCGGCGATTCGTACGACCAAAATAATCTGTGCCACAGAAGCAAACGAGGGACATTGATGTGGTCTGAGTTGGCAAACTATCCTTAACCTCTTTGCGCAAAATAGGGTCAGTTGAACACATTGCCAGCAGCATAACTGAATTCTTGTATGACCCGTAGACCCATATCAACTTTGATTCCTGGTAGAAACGATACCTGGACTTGTTGTCTGTCGATCTGGCTGCCCAGGACGATGAATGGAAGGTTCGACTTCTACTTTGCAACTGTGTCAGGCTGAACACGAGCGTTATGCCAACTTCGTCCTCCACAAAATTCCCCGAGAAGTCCCTTTCAAGGACACGGTTCAGACGTTCTCGCAGATTTTTGGTGAGCAATCGCCTCTTTTCAACACTCGATTTCAGTGCTTGCAACTGGGCAAACGTGATTCCGATGATTTCTTCACGTATGTCAGCATTGTCATCGTAAGTGTGGGCGTTTTCAACTCGGCTCTCTCACGGAAGACCAATTTAAATGCCTTATATTTATCTGCGGCCTCCAGTCCTCCAAAGATGCTGATAGCCAGACACGTCTCCTGTCCAAAGTGCAGCAGAGTACCAAACGCTGATCAACCTCAAGCACGACTCCGCCATGATTCAGAACCCTGCCACATCTTGCTCAATTCCTGCGGTCACATCGACCAAATCGCATCCTGTTAAACGGCCCAAACAAGTGACGAAGGCGAGATCTCCACCATCTCCTTGTCGGCACGGCGACGCGTGGCATTTCCACCGGGATTACATTTTCCGCCAGCATCGCTGCCAAAGCTGTAATCAGGTGGGACACCGTGATGGGTTCTGCAAATCAGTACCAGCTTATGGAGGCAAGCCAGCCCTCGCCACTCCTAATTCCAGGCACCGTTTCCGGCCAAAACGCAAGTCCAAACCGCAGTCCGTTGGTAATTCTCTCAGTCTCTTGGCTGCTTTCCAGCTCAATGCGTCCGATGGTTGAACATTTGTTGACGTTTTGCTCAATGGCCATGCAGTTCGCCTACAGTTGGACACTGCCTCAGATATCACCATCATCTCTGAGAGACTCTAGCAGTCCCTTGGCAGCCCCACGATGCAGCAGTCTTCCCAGTCCGCCACAAGCGTGTGCGGTGGTCTCTTTCAGCTAATTGGACAACTGCAATGCTGTGTGTCGTTCCGCGGTACCAGCATCACTGCGATCTGCTACATACCCAAATCTGACCTCAACCTACTTGGTCTCGACTGGATTGAACAACTTGGGTTGGCCGATGTGCCTCTCCGCGTTGTTTGCAGGCAGGTGCAGATTCCCGCTGTGCTTGCAGACCAAGCCAAGGACATTCTCCAACGGTTCGCTGTAGTGTTCCTAGACGGTCTGGCTCGTTGCACATACACTCAAGCCGTGCTGCATTTTTCTCCTGGAAGTCAGCCAGTCTTCCGTCCAAAGCGACCACTCCCATATGCAGCCCTACCACTTGTTGAGGCTGAACTGAGGCGTCTGGAGGAACTGGGAGTTCTAGTTCCTGTATCCTGCTCCGCCTGGGTCACTCCAATCGTTGTGGTTAAAAAGCCCAATGGCTCGATCCGCATTTGTGCTGACTTCTCCACTGGTCTCGATGCCGCGCTGACGCCCAACTGCTATCAGTTGCCGGTTACGGCTGATCTTTTCACCCTGCTGAATGGTGGCACTTGCTTTGCCAAGTTGGTTCTCGCTGATGCGTATCTGCAGATCAAGGTCGCCCCGGAGTCGCGCGAATTGACAACCATCAACAGCCACCTCGGTCTATTCCAATGCGCCAGCTGCCCTTTGGTGTCAAGACCGCCCCGGCCCTATTCCAACAAACGATGAACGCAATGCTCTCCGGCATCCCTGGCATAACTGGGTACCTGGACGACATCGTCATCATCGTGGGTCGCTCTCCTGCCGAGCTGCAAGACCGAGTGTTCGCAGTACTCGAACGCGTGCAGGAATATGGCTTTCGCCTACGAGCCGACAAGTGCCAATTCTTCCTCGACTCCATCAAGTACCTCGGATTCGTTTTTGACGTCACTGGTCGCCATCCAGATGCTGATAACATCCGGGCCATCCAACGGATGCCTGCGCCCAAGAATGTATCGCCACTTCGTTCGTTCCTTGGCCTGATCAGCTACTATAGCGCCTCCCTACCATCGCTGTATGACGTACGGGCCCCGCTCAACCGTCTGTTGCAGAAGGATGCTCCCTGGTGCTGGTACCCCGACTGTGAAAAGGCCTTCGTCCAGCTAAAGTCAATGCTGAGTTCAGATGTGCTGCTCACGCACTACGACCTGACGCTGCCGATCTTTGTTGCTGCAGATGCTTCCAACCACGGAGTTGGTGCCGTCATCTCACATACATTTCCTGATGGGTCTGAAAAGGCGATCATGCATGCATATCGCACGCTAACCCCTGCGGAGAAGGACTACGGGCAAATAGAGAAAGAGGCTTCTGCCCTCGTGTTTGCCGTCAAGAACTTCCTCAAACTGTTGTACGGTCGTCATTTCACGTTGTTGACGGATCACAAACCATTGCTGTCAGTCTTCGGTTCGAAGAAGGGCATTCCCGTCCATTCAGCCAGCCGACTTCACCGATGGGCAACCATCCTTCGTGGCTACGATTTCGACATTCGCTACCGTCGCACTACAGACTTTGATCAGACTGACGCCCTTACTCGCCTCGTCAGCAATCCGGAGGAACCTGAGGAAGACACCGTGATTGCTGCTATTTTGATTGAGGACGATGTACGCCGTCAGCTACCAGACGCCATGCGAGGTATCCCTGTCACTGCCGCGGACATCCTACGTGCTACTGAAGACGATCCTGTCCGCCGTCAGGCCATCACCTACGTGCAGACCTGCTGGCCAACCACTGCTCTCGCTGGCGATCTTCGCCTGCTTTTCTTCCCTCACGCATCTCTATCTGTGGTTGACTCCTGCCTCATGTTTGCGGACCGTGTGGTGATCCCATCTTCCCTCCGACCCACAGTACTACGCCAGTCCCATGCCGCTCATCCTGGTACCAGCCGAATGAAGTCTATTGCCCGCATTTTTGCTTACTGGACGGGTATCGACGGCGACATCGGCTACCTGGTTCGACTCTGTTCTCGATGTCAGCAAGCTGCAAAGATGCCGCCCCATCAACCTCCAATACCCTGGCAACCACCGGAGAGGCCTTGGTCACGTGTGCATGTCGACTTTGCTGGCCCACTTAACGGATTCTCCTACCTAATCTTGGTTGACGCCTACTCGAAGTGGGCCGAGATTGCTCAGCTGAATCCAGCGACCACATCTGCCACTATCGCTTTCCTACGACGCATCTTTAGCCATCATGGCTTACCGGCAGTTGTGGTTTCAGATAATGGCTCTCAGTTTACTTCGTCGACGTTTGGGAATATCTGCTGTCAGTACAACATCCAGCATCTTCGCACCCCGCCCTACCTTCCTCAGTCTAACAGTCAGGCGGAGCGTTTTGTCGACGCGTTTAAGAGAGCCCTCTTGAAAGCTCGTGGGGAGGGTACCACGGACGAGATAGTCCAGGCGTTCCTGTTTTCCTACATGACAACACCGAACCCGGCGTCCCCTGGTGATGTTTCTCCTGCCGAAGCTTTGATGGGCAGAAAAATGCGTACAACGTTTCCTGTACCTGTTCCTACAGGTGTGCAGACCGCGCAGAAGTTTCCAGTCTCTCGCTTTCCGTCGGAACACCTATCCTCGTACTTGATTATCGAACTGGGTTCCCAGAATAGATTGAGGCAACCATAGTAGCGCACGGAGGCAGTATGTCGTTTGATGTCGACTTTGGTGGTGACATCTGGGTCCGCCACCCCAACCAAATCCGACGGCGACATTGCAGTGACACAACCGGGCTCGAGTCGGTGGCGTCGCTCTCTCTTGACATCCTACTGGATACCTTCGCCATTCCGGCAGATCGGTCGGTCCCCGAACCCACTTCTGCGCCTCCTTCGGATGTACCGCTATCGGTATCAATCACTGACCCCGTGTCTCCAGACAATAAACCACGACTAAGACGCCGGACAAACCGCGTGCGCTGATCAACACTGCCTATGCAGGTCAATCCACTCCAAAAGCAGTACTGACCTACTTGAAGGGGAGGTGTTGGGAGTGCCTACACTCCCAAAAAGAAGAGCCAACCAATCACTGGAGACCACGTGCGTTTGCACTCTCCACAGCGCTGTCATCTTAATCCTGTCGCCTCCCCATTGGCTATTCCACTCTTCCCGGAGGGCATTGGGCCGAATGCCGGGGAAGCTCAGTAGGGTGTTATAAATATGCGTCACCTTTCAGCTAGTCGCGACTTGCAGTACTTTCTAATACACTTTTCATGGCCAGCCGTGTTTTCTTTGTCTGCCGCTTTGGTATTAGGGACAAGAGTCGAATGCGTATACGCTCCACGGGATTTCAAGTACCAGGCGGGTCATAACAAGCTGTCGGATATATTGGCGCCTTCCTTCTTCCTCGGGAATCGGGTTTCTAGTACGTGTGGTCTTTTGATTGCGGCATTAAAGAAATTCAGCGCGAGTCGAAAATGCATTTCGGAATTTCGGTTGACATTTCCTGATTTAGCCCACCTACCCTATGTCGCCTCAATACTTATCCGAATATTTACCGGCTATCGCGCCTTCCTTTTTGCCGTTTATTCGCACACATAAAACTCGTACTACACGCTGACTTGGTTTTGTTCCCTGGGTTGAGTGGCTTACTACGCCCTTGACTACGAAAGTTCTTTTCAGTGTAATTTCTGTCAGATACTTCGTGTCCACTGCCAATTTGACAACGAAGTGGCAACTACGTTGGTTTTTGGTGCCAGAGAGGGCGCATAGGGAAGAAGCCGAACTATCCACTTCCCACATACATGAAAACTGCCGTTTTGTGTGATGTGGCATGCGTTCATGTGTGGTGCATGTGATGAATAGGTTAGTCAGCAGTGGCTTAGCTCAGCTATTGCAAGGCTAGACGCAAATATTCCTGATTTAACTGTGACGCACATTAACATGCGCGCTGGCCTCCCCTTTAGTCGTCTAGAATTCTAGGACTTGGGTCAAATGATTCTAATCGACAGTTAGATGAAAAGGCCATTGACAGTGCTCGAAAACAAAACCGACAACCCCCAAACGCTCAAACGCCCACTCTTCCATGATGGCAAATTCACCACCGAAGCTCATCAACATCTCACGTATTCACTTTGGTGCAGTTTGTTTACTAGACCTTAACGCGATTTTAATGAATCCCAAATGCGATTGGCTAAGCCTGAAATGACAAGAAGAATAAAAGTAGGCAGCAGAAACGCACTCGACTGTGTTACCTCACAACCGTGTTGAGACACTGCTTTCGTCATGGCTGCTAAACAAACATACTTGACTCTGAACAGCGGCTACCAAATGCCCCAACTCGGATTTGGCACACACATGGTTCGTCCCCAACTCAGTCTATCTACTTTTAGTCAAAACCGCACGAAATTGAAATGCCCGTCCTTTGGGCAATCGACGCAGGCTATCGGCATATCGATTGTGCCTCCATATACAGGAATGAACTGGAAGTTGGATGGGCCCTAAGGAAGAAATTTAATGACGGGACTGTTAAGCGAGAGGACATGTTCATTACATCGAAGGTATCCTGGAATTCTGCATGGTGACAATACAACTGACGTAGTTGTGGTGCGATGCACATCGTCTGAGCGATGTACGTCCGGCTTGTGAAGAGAGCTTGGGCAGGTTGGGACTGGACTACCTGGATCTATATCTAATTCATTTTCCGGTGCTATTTAAGGTTACTTGCCATTGGTTCATTTCGCAAGTGTGCGTTGCAGTTGAAAAAGGGTCAACAATTCTCAGAAACAGACCCCAGCGTGTTCGAGTTTGAGGACGTGCCATTGGAGGAGACGTGGAAGGTCGGTTCGCCTTTGGTTCTATTTGGTTTCAAATTGTCAATGCGCTACGAGTAATTTTGACTTTCTGGGAGGGTTTGTAGGATTCATGAAGATTTGATTGTCAGCCGGAAGATGGCAGACGCATTGGGTCTGACATCGAAGCTGGCCTTAGTCGCATCTACCTCACTACCACGTTTCACACCTGACTGGCTGCAGCGGTAGGCGAAAATTAAAGAAAACCTCGATGGGCTAAAAGCCCTAGACTTCACACTGTTTGTACTATCTGATCTGTCAATTCTGGCGGACGGAGCTTCATTGTGAAGCTGGGGAGTTTCGTGCGATTCATAGCGTCATATTGGCTACATACATATGATTTACTACCTCAGGAAATGTTAACTGAAATTCTGGAGTGTGTTTTTGCATTGCAACAGTTAGCTTTATAAGGGTTGGTATATTAAATATCATGTTATATCATGTGTAAATATTCCAATTACAGTAAGTGATCGATCTCGTTAAATGTTGGTCAGACTTCTGAAGTGCATTTTCGATCAGGAACGAGTACCTTAGTATAGTTGTAATACTGATTACCTTGCGACGTAGTCCTATAATATTTCGAACTCGGCAGGATGTGGACTTTTGAATGCACTCCTTTCAATCTCCTGTAGTAACCGTATTTTGCATAAATGACTATTTATGTAGCATGCCTTTTCCAGGCTGATTTTCGATGGTCTTATTAATTCAAATATATTTTATAAATACAAGAACAAAGATATTTTTTCTTTCGCTCGTTTGATAGAGAATCACGTTATATTTAAATGTTATATCCGAAGTGGGAGTATTATTGGGTTTTTAAAAGGTTTCTAATTATGAGATTTTTAGAGACCGTGCAATGTCCATTCATACAGCATCGAGCCTGTCAGTCTATGGCTGCTCCTCATGAAATGTGCAACATAATCCGCACCCACTGCAAAATTTGATGGACTTAATATAGTGTTTTTATAAAGGCATAACAAAGTATATGATTTTCCCTACTCGGAACGCATTCTCTCGCACGACTGCAATCACTAGGTGCTATTGCAACCGCTGATCAGGCTCCAAATTATTCGGGAATTTAAAAAACTTTTAATTCCCAATTATACACTCTCTTCGTATATGACATATAAATATAACGTGCTTCGCTATCAAACGAGCAAAATAAAAAATATTTTTGTTCTTGTATTCCAAAAAATATTTTTAAATTTATAAGACCATCGAAAATCAGCCTGGAAAATGCATGCTACATTAATAGTCATTTTCTACCGAGTACGGTTTCTACAGGAGACTGAAAGAAGTGCATTCAAAAGCCGATATCCTGCCGAGTCCGATTTATTATAGGACTATGCCGCAAGATAATTAGTATTACAACTATACTTAGGTAACCCTTCCTAATCGAAAACGCATTTAGGAATTTTGGCCAACAATTCGTGAGATCGGTCACTCCCTGTTCGTCAGAATGTAGACTTTCGAATGATTTTCTTACTGACCATTTTCATAGACTGCATTTTGTGTAAAATGAGCGCTTAATTAACAAGAAGTATTCCGAGCGACTTTTGGTACACTTATAAATTATAATATATGTCCTAGAAAGCGTGCACAAAATATTTCTTCTTTTACTCATTTAGTGGCAAATAACATCTTCCCCAAAATTTATATCCTGGGATACATGATCATTCAGTTTAAAAAAAACTTTTTTAATTATCGAATAATTTTGAATACGACCTGCCGCTACACTTGTACTCGGTCTTTCCGAACCACAACCTGTATACCTTTTTTTCGAGGAAAATCACTCATTAATTTATGCCATTATGAGTGGGACATGCTGGACTCACAAAATTTTTAAAAGATGAGAGACACGTTGTCCTGTGCTGATGCGGTTCCGTACGATCGCACATTTCAGGGTCCTAAAGAATCTCATAATAAGAAACGCTTTTTAAACTGAACTATATGCTTTCACTAAGTATGAAATTTGAAGAATGCGTACTTGGCTACCAAGGAATATTTCAAAGCATGTTTACTATAAAATATAATTCGATTTATATAGGCATCAAAAACCAATGGGAAAAATTCGTGCTACTCAAGTGGTCAATTTTTACGGAATATAGCTTATCAAACAAGAGACCCGTTTAGAAGCCGGTATTCCGACCTGAATCGGACAGCCCTACATCATGCGACATAATAGTTAATATGATAACCATACTTAAGTAAGCTCTGAAACTTGAGAGTGTAGTTCAGAACTGTGGTCAAAATTTCATGCGATAGCACATCTTTTGCATATTAATAAAAAAACCAGGTGCATTCCAGCTCACGACCAGGAGCACATCATAATAGATTTGAAACTCATTTGGTCGTCATTCAGGTCGCGAATCTGGGTGCTTTATACTAGCTGGCCAGTTCTCGATCTCTCTTCTTCCTCTCCCATCCACGTTGTCTGTGCGTGTCCAGCTGACTGGGTATGTTGGGAATCCACTGATGGCCGGGACGCCTCATATCTGCGTCATGCAGTGGTCCAAAATCTACTAAACACGACTCTGGGTTTTAGATAGTACTCGTGCAGGGATAATGGTAGGGCAATGTCAGTCTGGTTCTGTTGTGGAATATTGACTGAAGTTTGACAAGCTATAAACATTGGGCCGTGTCTCTGTACGTCGGATGGAAATCGGCTCATGTATCCCTAGCAGGCATCGCATCAAAAGTGAGAAGATTTGTTTTGGGAGCTTAATTCCTATTTGGGCAAATCTACTGGGAAGGAATTGTTTTTACTTCTGAAAGTTTGCAGCACCCTAGACAGCTTTACTACTTCAGACAGTGTCGCGTATGTAGCAGGTGGTGAATGTTTGATCGATATTTCTACCTTATAAATTCCTTATCTTCCTCGCCCATTTTATGTCAATCTGCGTGCAGGGCATGGAGGGGCTAGTTGAGGCCGGACTCGTTCGGTCAATCGGCCTCTGGAACTGCGATGAGTCTCAAATTGAACGAATTCTGGCTGTCTGCAAAATACCGCCTGCGGTAAACCAAGTTGAAGTTTCAGTGCATTGGTTAAATGACCGCCTGGTCAATTACGCCCACTCGAAGGGCATTCATATCGAGGCATACGCACCTCTGGGTTCTCCGACCACAAGGAAGTAAGTCAGAGTTGTTTACCATTTGATGTCCAGCCGGTAATTTCAACGACATATCAACTTCACTTTAATAAAAATCAACAGTATATGTTAACTTCCTTGTACATATCGCCTGGATACATTCTTCGGAAGAATAGAAGCACCACCTTTCTGTATGTTGCCATCATTTGTGAGATTTGCTCATGCTTAGTCGTGTAATGGACATTTAAAACATAGAGCCTGAGTTGGGAAAGCGTTCATGATTACGGGGTTCCGAGAATCCCACTTAATCCCAGACAAGTTGTGTTGGACTAAAGTCAGGCGAGGCACTGATTAACTTCGGTTCGATGAAGTACTTATGACCCATCTGGTAGACCCCAGTGGTGGACCAGCTGCGCCAGGTGCGTCTGTGCGCATGTTTGTGATTCCGGTCACAGCTGGTGGTCAGGGTTATGGTTGGCTGAATGAGGGCAAACAAGCCCTAAACAGTGCGGTATCAATCTACCCCGCTCTGATATATATATATATATATAATATGCCACCTGAGAATCGCACGTTCGCTACTAACAATCTTACCTGCGCTCTTAATTTACCTCCTATATTTATATATCACATATATCTTTTATATGGCTCACTTTGTTTGAGGAGAACTGTGTGCATGACATCCCAGTCTCTGAGGATGGGTAAACGAAACAACTACTCGAAACGTCAGTCCTCCAATACACCTACCGCGGTGAACGCCTCCTTTTCTTTTAAGAGCGTTAGAATCAAGATTGTCAACTACCAGTCTACATTTCGGCCCGGTGACTCAAACGTCCTCATCTCCTATTGCAAATTTTGTATAGAAATTCCTGTATGTTGGTGTGTGTGAATTGGAAGGACTGAGAAAACGGAAGCGTTGGAGAAGACAGACTAATAGATAATCGCTCTTTTGAGACAAAACAGTCCTTGGCAGTGCTGTAAGTGGACGGCATAAAGGCGCCAGACTTAACCGGGCAGGAAGTTGCAAGCACGGCCCTTCACTAAGTGTAATTTTATCTTAACTCCTTATATTATTGGTTTTGAATAGGCAGGTCCCTTCACTGTTGGAGGAGGAATTTGTGAAGGAAATCGCTCACGTCCACAAGAAATCGCCAGCTCAGATTCTGCTTCGGCATGCAATGGAGCGCGGTATTATAGCAATCCCCCACTGCCCGTTTGAGGAGGGTATTAAGGAAAATATCGACGTGAGCAATTTTCTCCCCTTTGAACTCATTATTTGGTAGGAATTTTTTCTTTTCGCCCATTCTTGATTTTGCCTTCCCCTTTTCGTGAGCCAGACAAACCGAGGTTAACCATTTCGAAGAATGTTGGCAGCCATCTCTGTTCTCACAGGTTATGACTTTTCGCCCTCAGGGCTAACTTCCTCGTCTTCCCACCACTACCACCACCACCACCACCACCAC
>CACRXP010000052.1:364872-376375 GCA_902702965.1 Spirometra erinaceieuropaei | reverse complement strand
ACCACCACCACCACCACAATAGCCACATCTTTCCTCTCCCCCTACGCCTCCCCCCCTTCTCACTTCGTCCTCATACTCCTCCTCATCATAGTCGCTCCAACTCGGACGGAACGCCTCACCCGTTTGACATATAATATGCTCCTTCTTCTTCCCGTTGAAAATAATTGATTGGTTCTTTGCCAAGCTTCCTTGCTTAGCACATGAAACCATCAGGTAACGTTTTTGTCCATTTGCGTGCTGCCTTCTGCTGTAACGTGGGACACGATAAATCAGCAACTTCCGGTTATATCGCAGAACACTTTCGAGACTTGAACACAACAATCGCGCTGTTCGCACTTCGGTGCATTCAAGTAGCGAAAGTATAAACCAACGGTGTCATGTGCGGTTATTTGTGTCGCCAAAAGTCCGAGCACCTGTCTTTCAGCTGTTCGCGACCAAACACAAGCGGATATTTGGTGCAGGGGTGCAATATTCGATGAAATTTGCAAAGCCTTGGCTGAGGTTTTGAAATAGTGTTACTTGGATGAAGTAGGCAAAGTGCTTAGCGATGGGCCCGATTCCAGGCCAGTTCCCGCGTAACTGTATACCGCCTTTTTAGTTGGACTAGTTCCTGGTCATCGAGGTCGTTCACGTTCAGAAAAAAATTGCTATTTATGCAGTGTTTATCCGGTATTGCCTACATTTCCTACACGTAAAGTAAGACCCGCGCGAATCTGATTCAGGTACACGGCAGGATAGGGGTTCAGTCAAATGTCAAAATGCCATCGCGCGTGTGAATTGATTCGTACATGTTGATCAGGTTTTCTGATCTTTCCTCCTGTAAGCGAATCGACAAATGTCAATCGTTGGACACTGCGTTTTGGAAGATATTGTGGGTTGTCACCTATTCTGATCAACGGAAAGACTAGCAAAATTTTGCTGATTTTTCGTTAGATGAGGACGCCGAATTGTGGCATGTGGTAAGGCAGTCGCAGTTTTTTTTATTCTGCCTGATTTTCTTTTTCTATCTTCCCTCTAAACACTATTTAAGATCTTCGACTTTTCTCTGACGAACGAAGAAATGGAAAATCTCAACGCACATAGTCGCAACTGTCGTCTCTTCGACTTGCCAGCGTAAGTTTTGTTCACTTCCAATAGTGCAACTAACCCGCCTTTGAAAAGTCAAGTTGGCTAACACGTGTTTTCAGTAATTCTTCGTCAGGCCAGTACAATTACATGAAGGAGTGAAAGTGTACAAAATGAACAGTCTTTATAGGTGTCTAAGGGTCAATTATGTCATTAACACTCATCTTTCCCACGCCGCCCGCATGACGAGGTCGGCGGGTTTTGGTCCTTAGGGCTGGGGGAGGGGTGTAAGCGAGTTTTTGAGTGATGCTCTTGGATTGAGTACACGGAGTACCCATCACTGTAACCAGGGATTTGAGGCGGCATGTCGTCATCACGTGAGGTTGGCGTTGGCCACGGCAGAGAGAGCGCTTGTGTCAGGGTTTTCTGACAGCATAGCACCGGATTCGTTAGCCGTATTGCCACTGCCTCGGCCGTTGCTAGTATCCGTTGGCGTAGGCCTTTAGAGAAGCTTGTTGGTGTCCGATAGACAACCTGAAATGCTTCCTTGGCATCGACTCGGTGATCCGTATCGATTAAATGTGCGAGAATAGAACTCGAAACCGATCGGGTCTCACCTCTGCCTAGCCAGGCGGGCATATGTTCACGCACCCTCTTTACCAGGCGTCTCGTTGTACGGCCGATGTATCCTGCTCCACAGGAGCAAGTGAATGAGTAGATGCACATTGATGTGGCCTCCAACGGTAGTCTGTCTTTACCTCCCAAACGTAGGAGGGGAGAGTTTGTGAAACATACGCGTAAATTCGCCGCGGGGAATGCTCTCGTGACAGCTGTAGTTAAGCGCCGTCTGACTATTTCGCTCGCAGCGTCCCCTGCAAAAGGCAGTCTTATGAATACATCTTTCTTTTCTGTTGTCGCAACAGTGGGCTTTGCAATGCGTTCCCCAATATTTCGGAGGATAAATCTATCTGGATATCCGTTCTCGCGAAGTGTGTTCTGCAGATGTTGGAGCTCTGCTTCAATAGTTTCAGGTGAGCAGATGCGCCTCACTCTAGCTGCCAATCCCTGGACTAGATTTCGTTTGATGTTGAGGGGAACAAAACTGTGGAAATTAATGTACTGTCCCGTCCAGGTTTTCTTTCGGAACACCCTGCGCTGGATAGACCCATCCTCCTGCCTGTGTAGAAGGACATCGAGAAACGCAATTTCGTTATCTGCCTCAGACTCAGCAGTGAACTTTAGCGAGGGGTGCGCACTGTTGAACTTTTGGACAAGGTCCTCGATATCGGTGGTACCATCCGCCAGACAGAAGATATCGTCCACGTACCGACCGTAGAAGACGAGATCATTAATGGCATCTTGTAATCTTGTCTTCTCAACTTTGCCCATAAAAACATTTGCAAGGAACGGTCCAAGAGGTGATCCCATTGCCACGCCATCTATTTGTCTGTATAGTTGACCATTGCACCATTGTGCATTGTAATTGCTGGCTTATTAGCCGTCATCAACCGACCATAATCGACCCAGATTAGAAGGATTCGGCGCTTGATCTCCTATCCTTTTGGTTATTGGTCCAACGTGTTTAACCAATGAGCCAGGGATTGTTTGTCCCGGAACTTGAAATGGGGTTTGTTAGGCATGGTGGGAGTGCACTCACCGGTCAGTTCACGGGGCCTGCTCATACTGGATTCAGTCAAGGCAGTCGCACAGCGACCAGTAAGAGATCCTCGAGTTGGATTTTCATTCGGATGTCTGTTGTGCGTCTTTCACCAGCATCAAGGGTAGTCTCGATTTGATTAAAACTGTCTATAGATGATCAGATGAAGGGGTGCAACTGTATCGCTCGTGCCAGAGTTCCAAGATCTGCGACCCGTCTGATAGAAGGTTTATATCATCATAGTTGAGTGAGAGAGAGAGAGGAATTGGCTTTATTTTGAGATTATGTATTTAAAATTATCAACAAAATTGCTTCATTCTTTGTGGATAGAAAATAAGTTAGTAAATTACTCAGGTGTGAAAAATTTTGCACAAAACTTTGCGACCATTATGGGGACAGTTCGAGTCTTAGATTTCGTATATCTGTCTGTCCACACGTAAGCTAGTGCGCCAAGAATGGCAGTACAGAATATTGGTATGCCGATTAACGACAAAAGATAAGTCAAAAGCCTTAGCGCATTAGACGGGAAGGGTTCGAAGAGATAAGTTCAGAATGCAGGGGATGGGCAACGACATCCAGAACTCGACCAGAAAATTGCTTGACCGTTTTCAAAAGTCGTTGTAGGATAATATCCCGTAAATAGGCAAACCGAAATTCTGGGTTCGCCATCGAACGGAATCAGGTGTTGACCTTCAAAGAACGCCTCAACAGCGCCTTCCGAGTCAGAAAAGTTACGATGGAGGAGGAAAAAAATAACCAGCTGGCATTCGTTGATGTCCTTGTCTGTCGCATAGACTGTGGTGGCCTAAAGCCCAAAGTGTTCATAAAAACGACAAACAAGACACAAATACTGAACTTCAAGAGCAACCACCCAATCAGCCACAAACGCAGTTGCGTATGAACACTGTATCGGCGTGTTGAGACGCACTGCAGTGAACCGGAAGTCAAGGTTTCCGAATACCAATATCTTTAACGGGTTTTCAGAGAAAATGGTTACCCGCGCAACTTCATCAGCCGGTGCTTGCGCAAACGAGACGAGCGAAAAAATCGTACCGACCCCAAATTCTTGCGAGCGATGCCGTACATTAAGAACGTCTCCAAGGCCGTTGGTCGCTTTTTCTCACCAATTGGGTTTGGAGTTACACACAGACCGGAGGCCACCATGAGGCGTCAGGTGATGAGACCAACAAACCCACTGTCACGGCTAGAAACGTCTGGAGTCTTGTACCTCATCTGATGCAGTTGAGGACAAAGTAACTACGTTGGAGAAACTGGAAGACTGCTCCGGGCGTGAATTGCCGAATACGTGGCAGCGGTACGGATAAATGACGCCAGCTCTCAGGTCGCAGCCCATTCGACGAGATCCGTCCACATATTCGATGAGGCCGTAATTTTCGCAATGGGGGTGATCGTGTGAGCCGCGAGTTACTTGTTTCATGGTTCACGGGACCTAAGTCTATCAAACATGTGCAACGACATCCCCTCTCCATATTCCCTGCTGACGCATGGGCTGGCCAAAGTAATTAACCACTCGGGGAGCGCGCAAGCCGGTGAGTCAGATGGCTGAGCAATCATCACGCCTGCATCCAACACGTGTGATGAGATTTCAGCAATTAACAATTTGCATGCCGGCTATCAAGCCATTAGCGCACCAGCAGGCAACAGTCCTTGATGAATGGGAGCGCGGTTAATTGCTATAGGTATGCGGTAGCATAGCGACTGCATCCTATAAACACTGCAACTTCCTGTGCATGAGTCGCCCTTTTCTGCCACTGTCTCTGATGACGGGTTCAAGTGAGAATCCGAAACGTCAGGCGAATAAAGCCCCTGTTCCAGCGACTGCTTCTTCTTCTTCTTCTTCTTCTTCTTCTTCTTCTTCTTCTTCTTCTGATCAACTAGTTCCTGGGACTCGCATCTTCGCCTGTATCGACAATAAGAACGTAAATTTTCAAAAGACCGCCCAAGGGGGTTACACACCCTACATGGCCACAAACCTACCCGGGTGTTGCATGTGGTCTGGAGCAGAACTGTGTCCCTGACGATTACAGATCATTTGAACAATGACCAGAACGGGAAAAAGCCCCAGGCGGCTGAAGGTCGACTAATTTTATACCCCTCCCCTTTTGCTGCATTTCGCCTGGCATAATGCAAAAACAGGAACCTTTGTGGGAGGAATAAACTCTTCGGGCCGGGATGGTTGATGCTGTGTACACGCACACGGAGTTTTGAGCTGCCGAGACACGTCAGCGCTGCCACGCCCTGTACTGTGTACCCTGCGATCGTAATCCTCTATCTAGAACAAGGAGTCAAGTTTTTTTCTGAGTGAAAGAGAACCCACCAGACCGTGAGGCTGATCTCCGCACACGCTTCAGCGTGTACGCACGCACGCATCGTGCGTATGTCCATCGTTCATGTCAGTCATTTCATGGGAACACGTGGCCTACTGTTTAGGCTTTCTTCACTCGTCAAATGCGGTACAACCCGCATCTACGAGCTCTGCTTTGGAAACTCGCGGGTACGCAATCATCTATTTATATGCATGGAGTCGACCAGTACCGACTTCGTAATTGTTAGTGGTCAGAACCACCAAATATTTGCACACCGCTGTGTTTACTATCAAACAACGTAGTTGCACCATCCTGCAAACTATTGATCAGCTCGGACGGCGACGGGGTCTTTAAATATGCGAATGAATCGCACGCTAGGGCAGCTCTTCATTGAAGTGGTACGACGGACACAACACATGGCTTTACTACAAACATTCCTGTCTCTCAGCAAAGGCTACAAAATACCCCAACTGGGATTTGGCACGTTTATGGTTGGCACTTCTTCACTTTGTCTAACTTTAGTCAACGCCACATGAGGTAGAAAAGCCTCTCTTATGGGCAATTAGTACGGGCTATCGACACATCGACTGTGCACGCGCCTATCAAAATGAACTCGAAGTCGGAAACGCCCTCAAGAAGGTATTTGATTATGGGACTCTTAAACGTGATGAGGTCTTTATTACATCGAAGGCAAGCTGAAGTCTCAATTTTACTGCTGATTTAGTTGTGGTGCAATGCACACCGTCTGAAGGATGTACGTCCGGCTTGCGAGGAGAGTCTAAGAAAGCTGAGACTCAAATACCTGGACCTATATCTTATTCACTTACCCGTCTCTTTCAAGGTACCTCAGTGTTATTGACTCTACGTCCGTAGATAAAGGAGGGTAGGCAGTTCTCAACAACAGACCTAAGTGTATTTGAATTCGAGGACGTTCCGCTGGAAGAGACGTGGAAGGTGGGTTTGCTTTGACCGTCTACAAGTCTCAACTTTCTGCAGTATGGCTAGTTGTCAGTAGATTTTGGATGTCATCGGAACCTAGTTGACACTGGTAGCTACGCACAGGGGGCAATTGGCATACCGATCAGCTTGAACGTCGGTTCCCTTTCCTGGATCAAAACCTGCAAAATCCGCTTAACGAGCCCCCTACTCTGTCTGTTAAGTGGACCTCTATGCCTGGGATAAAGTTATTATCGCAACCCTACGACTTTCAGGTTCCGAGAGGGAAGAGGAGAAGCTAGATGCCAGTAGAGGGGGATTTGTATTCTCTTCAGAATAAATGGAGAATAAGTTGGAGAGACAAGTCCGGTGCCTCGGCTGAGGGCATATCGGGGTCAGCCTTAAAGGCGATTGGCCAGTTGAGATAGTTGTGATTGGTCGAACACCGCAAAAAGCCCCTCAGTTTCAGCGATCGCCCTGACGAGATTGAACCATCACACAGAGCCTCAGGATGTCAGACGAATGACCGCTGCTGCTGCTGCTGCTAGTGTTTACGTGCCAGTTAGCATCAGACAGAGTTGCAATGTTTTAGCAGAAAGCGAAAATAGGATCACTGCATTGTCACTATAATTACCACTGGATTTGGCTTTCATGCTAATCGTGGTCTTTCTCTACGTTGCCTTCTGTTCAGGGCATGGAGCAGCTGGTTGAGGCGGGCCTCGTTAGGTCTATCGGAGTCTCGAACTTCAACAAGGCTCAAATTGATCGTCTTCTGGCCAACTGCAAAATACCTCCAGCCGTGAATCAAATTGAAGTCTCAGTGAACTGGCTGAATCAGAAACTGATTGACTATTGCCACTCCAAGGGCATTCAGATAACAGCCTACTCACCTTTCGGCTCCCCAGGTGTAATGAAGTAAGTAATAAAAGGCAGTTAATCCTGTTTCTTCTGTAAGCTAGCAGTGTGAGCAACCGTCATTTTTTTGGGCAACGAGGGATTAACGTGTCAGTCCAAAACAGTCTGTTTGGCTACGTTGCCACCAGCTTCCCCGTCGTCGTCCTTGATTGAACATTAGAATTGTGTCCGCCACTCCGGTGTCGATCGATAACTGTATAGTCTGCATGATGTCAGGTAGTTTGTCTGCCACAGACGATGAGGGACACCTGCGCAGTATGTAGCCTCTCGGAAACCGGCGCGCTACAATTGGACATCGCCGCACTGAGCGAGACTCGTTTCTTCGAACATGGTCAACTGAAGGAGGTGGGTGCCGGATACGCCTTCTTCTGGAGCGGTCGCTCCAAGGCAGAGCTACGGGACGCGGGTCTCACCTTCGCCATTCTCAACGACATCGTGGGACGACTGCCCTGTCTGTCGCAGGACATCAACGATCGCTTGATGAGCCTCCGTCTGCCTCTCCGGGGACGTAAATTTGCCGCTATCGTCAGCGCCTACGCTCCCCCGATGACCAGCCCTGATTCCGCCAAGGTCGAATTCTACAGCGACCTGCACGTCCTCCTAGCGACCGCGCCGAAGGCGGATAAGTTGATTGTCCTTGGCGAATTCAAGGCCCATGTCGGAAAAGACTTTGCTGCCTGGAGGGGAGTGCTGGTCCCTCACGGAACCGCTGGCTGCAACGGCAATGGCCTTCTTCTCCTGCGGACCTGAGCTGAATACCACCTCCTGCTGACCAACACGTTCTTCCACCTGCCGATATGGAAGAAGGCCATCTTCTTAGGTCGCGGCGCTGGCACATGCTGGACTGTGTTCTCGTTCGGCGGCGAGATGGCGACAGGACACGATGGTGACCAAGGCGATCCGCGACGCCGATGGCTGGACGGAACACCGTCTCGTCATCTCCAAGATGAAGCTCCGTCTGCAAGCCTGCAGGAGGCCGCAGATTAAGCGACCACCAAGTAAGCTGAATACTGCTTTGTCTTCTTTTCAGAAGACGAAGATGCGATCACTGTAACAAGAAATTTATTGGCCTGACGTTTCGGATTCTCACTAGAATCCATCATCAGAGACACTCGCAGATAAAGGTGACGGTGACACAAGGAGTGCAGTATTTATAGCACGTGACTGCCGTGGGGTCATATGCCTTTTCTTGCTCACCGCTGGCATTTCGACAATCAGCTGACCCAGCGACTAAAAGACATGCCAACCGCCTCGTGGAGACTCGAGGGTGCCGACTACGGGACGCCGTTCATTCGACCGCCTAGCTGTCCTCGGCCGCGCACGTCGCCAGCAGCAGGACTGGTTTAACGAAAATGACGCCGCTATCAGTAACCTGCTGGCTGAGATAAACAGGCTGCACGAAGTTTACCTCGACCGCCAAACCGATGCGAACAAAACGGCCTTCTACCGATGTTGCCGTTTAACGCAGTAATGGTTGCGAGAAATGCAGGACGCCGGATGGCTCGCAAGGACGAGGAGATCCAGGGGTAAGCCGACCACAATGAAACGACGAACTTCTTCACCGCGATCAAGGTGATCTACGATTCCCTCACCGAAGACAACCGCGCCGCTTCTCAGCTCTGATGGATCAACGCTTCAGAGGGAGAAGTCACAGATTCTGAAGCGCTGGGCCGAGCACTTCAGATACGTCCTCAGTCGCCCCTCCAAAATCTCCTACGCCGGCTCCCCAAGTGGAAATCAACATCGATCTGGACCTCCTACCCTCCCTTCCAGAAACCATGCGCGCCGTGCAACAACCCTCCAGCGAGAAAGCATCAGACTCCGACACAGCCCCAGCTGAAATCTACAAGCACGGCGGCCACCGCCTGATAGACCAAATCACGACGCTATTTTAGGAAATGTGGCCCTATGGACGAGTTCCTCAGGACTTCAAGGACGCAGCCATTGTTCCCCTTTAAAAGCGCAAAGGCAACCGGCAAGTCCGCGATAAACGCAGGGACATCTCATTATTCAACATCGCCGGGAAGAACTTCGCCCGCATCCTCCTCAATTGCCTCAGTCGGAAAGCCATTGTGGATTCCAACGACACCGAGGTACCGTTGACATAGTGTTTTCCGCTCGCCAGCTGCAGGAGAAGTACCAGTAGATACGAACCCACCTCTACACCACCTTCGTGGAATTGACGAAGGCCTTTGATACGATGAAACGCGAGAGACTGTGGAAAATCATGCAGAAATTCGGCTGTATTGAACGATTCACTCACATGGTATGTCAGCTGAACGGTGTGACGATGATGACGCAGGTCACGTCGCTAAGGCATTCGCAGCGACCAATGGAATGAAGCAGGGCTGCGTCCTTGCGTCTAACCCCTTCAGTCTCATGTTCTCTGCCATGCTGATGGACGTTTACCGTGATGAGCGCCCCGGGATACACATTGCACACAGGAGCGACGGGCATCTTCTCAACAGCAGGCGCATGCAGAACCGGACACGACTACCAATGACAAAGTTCCACGACCTGCTCTTCGCCGAGGATTGCTCACTCAACACCACGACCGAAGTGGACATGCAACGAGCTTGGACCTCCTCGCCACCAGGTGTGCCAACTTCGGCTCGTTTATCAACACGGACAAAAGCGTGGTCATGCACCAACCGTCACCTAACACGCAAAATTGCATTCCTCCTCGAATTACTTTCAACGGCCAGCAACTTATAACCGTAAACAATTTTGCTTATCTGGGAAGCACACGGTCCAACAGCACCAGAATCGGCGACTAGGTGGTGTACCAGACCTCCAAAGCCAGCCAAGACCTCTCTACCCAAGCAAGTCTTCTATGGTGATGTCTCCACCGGTGCTCGCCTGCCGGGGGGACCAAATGACGCTATAAGAACACATTGGATAATTCCCTTAAGCGATTAAAAATAAATCCAGAGACCTGGGATGATCTTGCCCAGAACAGACCGGCCTGGAGAAGAGAAATGAAGGCCGTCGCTGCCATCTACGAGGCAAATTCGATCGTCGCCGCCAAAGCTAAACGGGAGACTCGCCAGTCGCATGTGCCTCGCCTCCTCAATGCCAACCGTCCGCCACTTGTAACATGCCCGCGCTGCCCACGCGCATTCCGCGCATTAATTAGTCTCGTTGGACACCTTCGGACCCAATGCGCCATCTACCCGACAACGTCTACCTCTTCTCCCACTCTCCTCCCTGCCGCAAACCACGCACCGACAGCCATCCCCGTCGCCGCCGACCAAACTGTCGCTGACCCGCCGCCGCCATCATCCAGCGACACCATCTACAGTAGGTGGGCAAACTCATGAAATGTCGACCGAAATTTGGAAATGCGTTTTCGTTTCGAAAATATTAAGTAGGATTGTAAAACTCATCATCATGCAGCATAATTCTATAATGATCCAGTTATCTCAGAGTGTCGGCATTCGAATGAAGTTATTTTCGACTGCACGCAAGATCTATGCTCTGCAAAATGACTACTACATTAGCATGCAATTTTCTCGTCGATTTTAGATGGCCTTGAAAGTTCAATTATATTTCATGGAAAACATGCATAAAAATATTCATTCTTTTACTTATTGGGTAGACAATCACGTGTTCTTCCATGTTTATACTCGAAATAAGAGTATAATTCGGTTTTAAAAAACGTTTCTAATTCCTGAATAATTTTGAACCCGAACTGCTGTTAAAATTGCATTCAGGGTTTCAAAACTGCCAGCCGAATATTTTCCGTGTACGAAAAACCATACATTTCTCTACGATATAAAGAAGAGATCATATGGTGTTCATAAAATTAAACAGTGGATTTGAGCAACATTGTTAACTTTACAAGCCGCATTGGTAAATGCAGATACACGACGTTTTATGAACGGCCATTTCACTGTATCAAAAAGTCTCTCAATTAGAAACTTCTGTGAAACCGAATTATACACCTCCTTCGCGTATAAAACTGAAAGAAGGCGTTATTTTCTACCGAACAAATAAATAAATGAATAGTTTTATACATTTTTTCCATGAAATATAAATTAATGTTTAAGGGCATCGAAAATCAATGAGAAAATTGTATTGTTGTCATTTTTGGCAGTGTATAGTTCTTGCATGTAGTCGGAAATAAGTTTTTTCCAAATGCCAACACCCTGAGGTAACTTGATAATTATAGAATTATGCTGTCTGGTGATTAATTTTACAACCATACTTAATTAATCTTTTCAAAACGAGAACGCATTTCGAAATTTCGATTGACATTTCATGAGTTAGCCCACCTACTGTACCCTGCCGGCATCGCCACCACCACGTCCTCACGCGCTCCCCCTCCCCCCATCGATGGGACGACGTCCGACGTCTCATCAACCTCCCCACCTCCAGCGGCGTGTACTCGGTTCATGCTCTTCTCCATTGCGATCGCACATTCACCTCACACATCGGCGTGATCGGTCACTTGTGGATCCCTCTCACAAACACTGGCAAGCATGTGCCTGGAGCACCAACATACACTCGTCGCATCCACCTCAGCTGTCCTCACTGCACACGCACATTCACTCACCAAATGGGCTATTAGGGCACATGCGTATTCACGAGAACCTGCGATAGA
>CACRXP010000052.1:332328-357374 GCA_902702965.1 Spirometra erinaceieuropaei | reverse complement strand
TCATAGTCTTCATTACAGTCCTCATGGTTACCCTCATCGCCACCGTCGTCCACCAGAGGTAGTCTTATTAACTGTAATCTAATGATACTATATTGCCCCCCCCCCAAATAAATGCTTGTTTGTCCGAGATATTACCCCCTACATTCGAGGCGAGGAAGACTAGCCCTTGGTCAGAATCTGTGACAAACTTCAGTCAGCCTTTCGGAATTGAGCCTATTCGGTACCATGCGAACTACTTTCATGTCTTTCAGTAGGTACAAAGTGTAGACGTTTATAAACAATGGCGTATTTACCCCTTATTTAGCGTCTGCCATCTGGGTGTCTGCCATTCGAATACCAACAATATGTAGTGTTCCCACTTGTAGCATCACGATTTCCACCAACCCCAGTTCGCCGATTGTCAAACAGGGAGTGCTCAGGAATATTTCGAAACGCCAATCTAACTGTTCTATTTACTGAATCCGCTGAAATCGAATCTGTCATCGACTTTACATTTCAGCCATTTCACCTCGTCACTTCTTCTACGCATGATTTCAGATTTTCGATTTTTCCCTGACGGACGAAGAAATGGAAGTACTCAACACAAGCGGTCGCAACATACGCGTCTTTACGGTACCAATGTGGGTCTAATTAGCTGCCTTGGTGAATTTGATCTTTTTTTTGTTTCAGGGCGGTAGGCCATCCAGAGTATCCGTTCAACACGGAATACTGATGCCCAGGACATTTTTGGAATTAGGGATATCGGACTTCTTTCTAGGCACATTTTGTTCTTACTCACCGATTTATACACAAATAAATCTTTGACACGTACACCACTTCGGTAGACTTCTGCAAAGGATCAAACGATACACAGATTTCGGTAACTTGCGGAAGAGGAACCTGCTTATCGCAAAATACTCGTCTGAAGAGTTCAACCGGGTTTATATTCTTTGCGTGACGATAATAGGCCTGAGGATTCCACCATTCTTTAATCAAATGGGCGTCGATTAACTAAGCAATTCTGGCAAAATGTGTACGTTTGGAATGCCCGGCGAACCTTTTAGGCTGTTTCCAGACCAACTCACGGGTTTATGCGTTTGGTCAGGACACAACGCAAAATCTAACGCCTTCGAGTTCTGAGAGCGATCCTATGGCTCATTTTTGCTTGTGGAGTTTCTCCTACGTTCTCTGTTTACACAGGAATTGAAAATTAGACTTAGATTTGGGGCTAACTATATTTGCTCTTCTCACTGCTGGGAAGACATTAAGCTCGGCACCCTTGTCTCATCCACGTTTCCAAAATAACAACGCAATTACGTAAAGATAGTTTTCCCCGTGGTGGGGAGGATTCCATAAATTTGGTAGGAGGATCATAGTCAAGCAACAAGAATGAAAACACGATCTATGTGTCCTTTTGCTATCGGCAGTGCAGAACAATGCTGGCAGATACAGTAGGTGGGATAACTCACGAAATGTCAGTCGAAATTTCGAAATTTGTTTTCGTATCTAAAGGAGTAATTAAGTAGAGTTGTGAAACTAATCATCGAGCAGCATAATTCTAAAATAATCCTGTTACTTGAGGGTGCCGGCTTTCGAATGAAATTCTCTCCGAGTGCATGCAAGAACTATACTCTGCAAAAAATGACTGCTTATGTAACGTGTAATTTTCTCATTGATTTTTGATGCCCTAAAAAAATTCAATTATATTTCCTGCAAAACATGCACTAAAATATTCATTCTTTCACTTGTTCGATAGAAAATTACGTCTTCATCCAAGTTTATCCTCTAAGAAAGCGCACAATTCGGTTTTTAAAAACGTTTCCAAAACCCGAATAATTTTGAACCCGACCTGCCGTTACACTTGCATTCAGGGTTTCCAAACTCCAAGCCGTACATTTTTTGCATATGGAAAACCATACATTTATCTACGGCATTCAGAGAAGTCAATGTGACGTTTATAAAATTTACTAGTGGATATGAGTCATAGTGTTAATTTTACAAACCACATTAGTAAATATAGAGACATGACGTTTTATTAGTGGCCATTTCACGGTACTAAATGATCGCACAATTAGAAACTTTTTAAAACCTAATTATACTTTTCTTTCGAGTATAAAATCGGAAGAAGACGTGGCTTTCTACCGAATGAGCAAAAGAATGAGTATTTGTATGCATATTTTCAACGAAATAAAATTGGATTTTCAAGGGCATCGAAAATCAATGAGAAAAGTGCATGCTACATAAGCAGTCATTTTTTTGCAGAGTATAGTTCTTGCAAGTAGTCGAAGAGAAGTTCATTCGAAAGCCTATACCCTGAAGTAACTGGATTATGATAGATTTTTGCTTCATAGTGATTATTTTTACAACTCTGCTTAATTAATCTTTCCGAAACGGGAACGCATTTCGAAATTTCAACTGAAATTTCATGAGTTAGCCCACCTACTGTATTTGTAAGTAGTGCTTCGAGTAACAACAGTAATTGGTCAAAGAGGTGGTATGCACGAGTACACACTTCCGAGCAAGTTAATCAAAACAAAATATTGGCGCCTATGGGAGCGTTGGCAATAAAGATGGATGACTGTGATCCGGATGGCAGTAAACAAAGTCCGAAGGAGGTGCCGGGATGGCGTCTGACCACTGAGGTTCTCATGGCCACTTATTTAAATATGTCGAAGCGAAAGGTCTTTCTTAGAAACGCTTTATAAAAGACATCATTTGAGCTTAAAAACAATCGAATACGTGATCCCTGCTCTAGGGCGAAGTGTGCATCTTCAAATGGAGAGGAAATCCGCGGGAATCAAAGAGGTCAGTTGTGGCAGGAGGAGTAAGTGATTTGTGTCCAGATCCTACTTCGACGCCAAACCGATAGTATCATTTCCACCAATCACTTGACTCAAAGTCAAGTCCGTGCGTGAGCTACATGCCAGACGGTCCAGGAATGAACAAGCCAGGACATGCGGTAACACAAATTCCTTGAATTCTTGGTGCATGCCATATCTAAGTGAGGTACTAAAAGGAATAAATTAGTTACATCCTACGAGGCTCCATAGTGTCCGTGAACATGCTACAGAGGAAGCCGGTTAATATGTGCGAAAACTAGGAATGCAGTCGCCTGGGCTAGAGAAAAAGTGCTGCCATCCAAAATACATCTATGTAGAGTCTACTTATTTGACAGCAGTGGGTGAGTTATCGCATTAAATGTTACCCGCAATTCCGAAACGGGTTTTTGACTAAAATGGGTTACTTAGGTGGTCTTTTATATTATTTGCCGGGCGACACAGTCCCAAAATATTACCGTCCCTCAAGGGTGCCGAATTTTGAGCGGGCCTCCGTCAGACGGTCTGCATAAACCAAACGCCGCATAAGATGACTACTTATATTAGGGTTGGGTGATTCCATACTAACAGCGCAGGTACTAGCCAAAAGCCCATACACGCGTGTTTCGCAGATATTCCGCCGCTGCATGACACAGCTGCGAGGGGTTCGTCTCGTCAGTGGGTCCCCAGCATTTCCCGTCTGCTTTGTAAGGAAATCAAAAAGTTACAATGACTACTTTTGTAGTATGAATTGTTTCCACTGTTTTTTGACACCTCTACAAATTCGAATATATTTTATAGAAAATGTACATAAAACTATTCTTTCTCGTTTCCCTTCTGTGAAGAAACGCGTTTTATTTGGATTTTGTGCTCGAAGAAGGTGCGTCTCTCGAGTCCAAACAAACTTTTTAATTCCCGGTAGATTTTAAGCCGAACATGCAGCTGTACTTTTACCCATGGTTTCAAAACTCTCTGCTGTAGAATTTTAGGAGTATAGAACTCATGTCTTTCTCCTGGTTGTGAGGACGATACCGTCGGGGACCCATGAGATTTTGCAGTGGATGTGGACCGTGTTGTATATGATGGATGACCTAACTCAGGAAATGTGTAACCGGCATTTGAGAGGGCAGTACTGTAAATGAATTAAGGAGAAAGTTCGAAATCCAGGTGTATCTATAATTAAAGAAGAATGGTGGTCTAGCAACGGGACATTCTGTTTCTTGTTCTGAGCTTTCGAATTCGTGAGGGAATCCATCGTCAGAGACAGTAGCATCAACAGAACGAGCAACAGTTTTAGGGTATGTTAACCAATCATTGAGCGACGGCGCAAAATTGGAGATGACCGCGCAGGGCTCCATACGCCGACGCCAAATCGATAAATCGATTGACTGAGTTCTCATCCGAGGTCCAGTCTTCAGTCAATTCTCAGACTGTTTTGTTTCCGGCGTTGGCGACTATAACTATCGCTTGTTCCGTTGCCGCTATTATCTCTGATGATGGACACTTGCACAAGTTCGAAAGCTCAGAAAAATAAACAGAATGTTCCGGTGGTCGACCATCCTTCTCTTTTACTTACCACCGTACATATTTGGTGCGGCTGGTTTTGTTTAATGAATGAACTCGAGGCGCAGAAGACCTTTTGGTAAGGAAGAATTTCTTTAAAATCTGCATCGTGAAAGGAAAACAGGTCATGATTGGGTAAAATTGGACGTTTCGCAATACGCGAGTAATTCTTCCACGTTTTCTAGTATCACCGTTCGAGGTCCCTTGTTCTTCGGCGCTGTGTTATAAAGAAAAACAACAAAATCAGGACAAAAGTGTTTAATAAACCCCTATCTGGAATGAGACAAAGTCACGTATGCGAAATAGCATTGTTTTCGAGAAAAGGGGACGAATAAGGCAGTAAATCTTTTATTTTTCAAATTTGTGGCTGGTTGTGCCATACAGTGTGGTGATGAACTTGTTTGACAGGAGTTTTTTGTAATAAAATAGCTGAAGTAAACAAACGCATATTGAGTGTCCGTCACCCGTTGTCCCTGTTTTTTCTAACGCCCTGTGATAAAAGTGTCAAAACACTTTCTGTCGGACGTTGTTTTTAAGCGCATACTAAAATTGGCTGCCGATGAGCTGCCGTGCGAGTCGTCAGGCAGTACTTCTAAGATTAGCCAGGCCATTCGGTCGAGAATTATTAATAATAGATGTCTGTGATTAAACGATTTGGACAAAAATGGCCCACATGCAAGCAAAACGATGATTTTGTTTGTCGTACACCAAAAATGTCACTATATATCCCTTAATACTATTCACGGAATATTTTTAAATGCTCTCAACGTATATAAAAAGAAAAGTGACAGAAGAATCCGGCCCTTTAAGAGCAAAATACCATAGGAATACCGTTTTTGGTAGAAAAATCGTTAAAAAATCAGTTTTCGTTCGTACAAGAGTATACTGATCACAACTTATTTAAAAGCAGGTTTTACTTTTATGATGAGGTACTGCGTTTGGACCAGCCCCCGAAGTCGGCCCAGGTGGTCATATATGGGAAGAACATCCTACTAGAACGCACTGCATCGATAGCCACTTTCCAGAACCATCGACGCCTTATGATTGGGAGGGTCACTAAACTCAGACGGCAACTGATCAGCCGTTTATCCGGAGCTGCACTTGCAAACTGGCTTTGACTTGCAAAGTATGTAGCGGCTAAGCGGTGATGGTGTACGCTCAGTACGTCACAAATTCAGGGCATATCCCAAGTTGTTAGAAGCAGGACGCCATTTGATTAGGACACTTTATTCTGTACAGAATAGTGAAGGGGAAATTGGCAACCGGACGAGGATGCGTCCGGCGCCGCGGAGACGGCGTCCGCGAGAGCGACGAGCCCTGTGTCGCCGAAGGTCGCCGCTGCAAAAGTGTCGCTGCAGATTGTTTAATCTATTGTTCTGGACTGTCCCTGCCTGTCTTACCAATCAGCGATAGGAGTTGCGTTGATTGGCTCCGAGCCCAAGCGAAGGTAGGGACAAGCCTCGCGTGGTGCAGGCAGAGAATCGGCCGAATGCGTGGTGCACACAGTGAATTGCAACGAAACAAATCGAAGCCGGGCAGACGTGCGTGCCATAGCAGACTGTCGCTAGGATGTAGGTGTAGGCGCTAGCGAGAGGCGCGACGTAGCCATTATGGCTGTCCACTACAAATATGCCATCTCCAATACCTTATTGCTAACTGTTCGCTTCTTCCAATTCATTTCAGCTCAGTTTTATTAAGGGATGCTTACGATCACAACGGCATTAATCGACATTTAATGGACGCCGTAAAGTTTTAGGATAAAGTTGATGCTCACAGCTAAAATTAAGCGTGACTGGAATTTAGCTTACAGCTAAAATCTAGTCTTGTAAATCACAGTCGGTCTATCCGCCTGCAGTCTGTAAAACCCATATATTTCTGTCAACAGTATTGATCTCAACTCCATTTGAAATCCCTTTGTACAAGTCAAACGACACTGGGACAAGGCAAGAAGGAGTCTTTTAATGCAACACAATCTGGATTTTGTGCTTAACAATTTTATAGACCAAACCACTATAGATAACTTAGAGGTCTCTATGCGCTCCCGACATACGACAATTTAAAAAATAAACTACCATCAAAAAGTAATATTGCTTCGTATTTGTTATTGTTTTCATTACCTTTTCATCATATCATGTTTCTCTTCAGCGCTGTCAGACATATTAGGTCGTAAATACTTGACCTTATAACGTCGTCTCTTGATGTGATATTTTTCAATAAACTAACTATTTCTTATCTAGTAGATAATGCATTTTCAAGATCGGTCATTTCCTTAACTCGGCATTACATTCGGTGATGAGGGGTGTGCCTTTCATACGCCACATTAGAGTGCATTGCACTCGTCTATCTAAGGTCTCGGTCGTTTTTCGAGATAACCAATCGTGTGCATCGCTTTTTTAGGACGGTAGAAATGTGCTACCGGGTAGTTAATGGACCATTTTGCAAGTGCAGCTCCACGAGGGTTTTGTAAAAGGCATATTTGTGCTGTTTCCTAAGATAGTTGGCTTTGACTTCAAAAGTATGCCATCTCCAATACCTTATTGCTAACTGTTCACTTCTTCCAATTCAGTTCGGCTCAGTTTTATTAAGGGAAATTTAGGCGAACGCCCTTGGACTCCTATTGCTTACAATTCGTCTGAGAAAAGTACTGAAAAGTGGAAAGTTGAACGAAAGATTTTGGACATCATTGCACTCGAAAGGCCGGCAGCTGCCGCTAGCCGAAAGGGACGAACATGAACGCCTACTTACTCATCGTAAGTAGTATAAACGTAAATAGGTCAGGTTACGGCTGTGTGAGTGAACGTTTGGCTGGTAATTGGGAGGCTTGATACGCGTCAAGATTTATTTAAGTTCTTTGAATATTCCTATGTTGAAATAGAGAAGTCAGTTTGGCAAACACGCGTTTTCAGTAACTTGTCATCAAACCAAAAGAGTTACATTGAAGTTGAAAATGCGAGAAGTTCACAGTGTTTATAAGTGACTCAGGGGTTATTAACACTCATCGTCCCCACGCCAATCATCGTTCCCAAGCCACCCGCATGGCGAGATCGGCGTGTTATCGTCATTGGGTCAAGGGGGCGAGGGGGAGGGGTGACATAGGATGTGAGTGATGTTTGTAAGTCCGGTACGTTGAGCACACACCAGTGCCATCAGGAGGTTGGGGTCAGCGTTGGCCAAGGAGGACAGAACGCCCGTGTCAACGTCTTCTGACAACATAGCAGTGGACTAGCTAGCCGTAGAGCCACTGCCTCGGCTGTAGCTAGCATTCCTTGGCGTAGTCCTCTGAAGAAGTTTGCTGGTTTCCGGTAGACGACCTGAAAGGCTGTTTTGGTACCGACTCGGTGATTCGTATCGACAAGAAGTGCAAGAATAGATTTCGAAATCGAGTCCTTTTACCTTCGCCTTGCCAGGCCGGTATGCGTTCACGTACTCTCTTTTCCAGGCGCCTCTTTGTACAGCCAATGTATCCCGCTCCACAGGAGCAAGTGAATGAATAAATACACATTGATGTGTCCTGCAACGGGATTCGGTCTTTACCTTCCAAGCGTTGGAGGGGAGAGTTAGTGAAACATACAAGTAAATTCGCCGCGGGGAAAGCGCTAGTGATTGCTGTCTTCAGACGCTTTTTTACTAGGTTACTTGCTGCGTCCCCTTGAAAAGGCAGTCTTATAAATAAGTTTTTCTTCTCTGCAGTTGCTATGGTGGGCTTTGAAATGCGCTCCTCCATATTTCGGAGGATAAATCTTCCTGGGTATTCGCTTTCGTGGAGTATATCCTTCAGTTGCTGGAGTTCTGCCTCAACAGTATCAGGAGAGCAGATATGTCGCACTCTAGTTTCCAATTCCGGCAAAAATTGCGTTTACTATTTAGGGGAACAAAATTAATGTATTTTCTTGTCCAGGTTTTCTTTCGGAATGCCCTACGCTGGATAGATTCATACTCTTGTCTGTGCAGAAGAACAGTAAGGAACGCAATTTCGTTGTCTGCCTCATACTCTGCAGAGAACTTTACCGAGGGGTGTGCGTTGTTGAATTTTTGAACCCGGGCGTCTGTGTCGATGGTAATATTCGTCATTTGGCTGTAGACTCGACGCGTATCAAACTTCCCAATCACCAGACACACATTCACTCACATATCCCTACACCAAAATTAGATATGTTTGTTCTACTTACAATGAATGAGTGACCGCTCATAGTTACGTTTTTGTTTGGGTTTTGAGTTTGGTGTCTAATAAGTCCATGTCAAACGGTGGACATCCTGGCAACCAACTTCCAATTTTCAGCGAAAATAGCTTTAGTGTGTTTTCTACTACGAGCATCTATCACTTCTTGTAGATGTACGTTGCGCTGACTGTTCTTCTCCCCATTTTGCTGCACCAGTGAACGGCGCATGCTCGTTTTATAACCACTATTAACAAGATTTCGTTCGCTGTCATTGTCTTTTGCTTAGTTTCTGACTTCTGTCCGACAAGAGTATGGCGTGTAACCCACTAAAGCTAATAATAACCATGGCTGTAATGGGGAATCCTAGCCCTTAACCCGCAAGCGTTTAAAGGAAGTTCGAACGTAATCGCAACCTTACTCTTGGGTCTTAAATCCCTAACCTCAACTCTAAAACCCCAGCCAAAACTCCTAACCCTGATTCTAAACTCTAACCCTAGCCTCAACTGCAAACCCAGACTACACTCTAGGCCTAACAACCTCAGACCTGGGAATAATCCACTTCCTAATGCTAACACTAACTTCAAACGCATCCATAACCCTAGCCCAGAGCCCGATCCGGTAAGAGGGGAAGGAGGTTCCTTCTTTTGGTCTTTATTAAACATTCTGTTTAATTAACAGAAGATTGCAGGAGAAGCAGCAACGTTAACAGCCTACACCAACTCAGTTTTCCACCGATGGCTTTTCATTTATATTCTGAACATCCTGATGGAAAATCCTTTTTTATCAGGTCAGGTTTGCAGATACGTTCGGAAGCTAGCCCCTGACAGCAGTGCAGGGGTAAAATATTACATTGTCTCTGACATGCTAACATCTGATTTGAGGCCAGGGAGTCTTGACGTTATATCCATTTTGGCCATCTGTGTTCGCCAAATGGATGATTCAGTAGCCCCGCTGAAGGCCTTTACTAATGTTCGGTCCACATACTCGAAAGAGGGGGTCTTTCTTGGCAAGGTGTGGTTCTGGAGCGCCAGTCGACTGATTTCTTAATGCCATCCTACTGAATTAATTTAAGTAGTTGATTTTACGTCAAAATCGACAACGGCCTGCTTAATGCCCTTGCTACCAGTTTCGCTTGAGGTGCCTTTTCTTCCTCACCCACCGAATGGCTAGGTACTACTTTCGGCGCTTGTCTCCAGATCAGCTTGCGTTCCCCTTACTTCCTCATCCAGCGGGCGGCTAGACTACCCCGTCAAGGGTGCAGCTCAGGCAGGGTGCTTAATGAGCGTGCTTCTAGTTCTGCCTGTTGGGTTAGAGAAGCGAACGATATTACTCCGACGGAGTGCTTAATGCACTTACAATTTGCCGTGCCTGCTCTTCCCCTGCCCTCCCAATCAAGTGTATTATTAGTTTGCTCAGAAGGAATGCTCCATATGCCTTGGTTCCGTTCCGTTTGGGTTTGCATCCTTGCTCATACAGCGAATGGCTAGGTAAGGCATGTCCACGTCACTGCTCCCTCGGAGTGCACACTTTTGATGCTTCAACTTCTGCTAACGCTGTTTCTCCTTCCAAATCCAACGAGTGGCTAACCCAGGTTTGTCATCGAAAGTGCTCCTGTGGAGTGCTTCATGCATGTCACTTTTAGGAAGAAGGCGGTTACCGTTGTTAACAGGACATACGATTGGCTAATAAGTACCATACAAACTCGGGCGTATTTGCTCTGAGATGCCCGCAAAAAGAGGCGGTCATTTTGTAACTTTGCTGCAAATTCACCTGTGTTTTCCGACATCAGCGACATAGTTCGACTTAACAGTCATTGGTTTGAGACTCATGTCATCCCATTTGTTTACAGTCATTAACTGAGTACGATTCTGCCACGCGCTTCAGGAAAGTTTCCCAGATATCCGGAAAGTTAATTGCTTAAAGGTCGAAAAGTAGCTGCTACTGGGCTTTGAATACATGCACCTAAAATGCTCTTCCTGCAATCGGACCCTATTCGACAAGTTTTCGCCTTAGTCTGCTCCAGTATGCTTCTATGGCATTAGTACTACTACCACCAGTATGTTAAACGAAACTGGTTCAGTGGTTCACCTTGTCGTGCCAATAGCCTTCCTCTGGAAAGCGTGCGCATGTCATCCACTGACCATTTACTAAGAGACAATCCGATGTATCCCGTTTCCCCTATGACTGCCTTGAGGCCAGACAAACTACGGGCATTAACTTGTTCAAGCAGCGCTTTTCGTTGTGCGACACTACGCATACCTATAATCCAGTGCCGCCTTTTTCTCTAACCGCCATTGTATTTCCGTCGGCTAGTCGTCGCTTCGTCTACCTGAACTTCGACGCTCGATCCGCCAATTCGCTTAACCCACTTCAGGAGGGTTTTCGAGCACACACCTCGCCAGATGCCATACCAATCCACTGCTGTGGTGCAGCTTGTGCCCACGCACGTAGTAAACCTGAGTACTTCAAGTCCTTCGAGGGAAGCAAGTTAGGTTCTCATTATCTTTGGTAATGTCGATCTGCTTTTGTCAAAAACCTACGCCCCCTGAGTGCTTTGTTATTTCTACATGTACGGCATCTAAACTAGAGAGACTTGGGTGCGCTGGGCAACCCTAGCACATTCCGATTACTATCCTGCCGTAGTACTTGCAGTGTCATTGATCGACGACATCTACATATGACCCTCGACGTAGGCAGTCCTTCTTCTCGCTGGTGTTGCATATTGGCAAATCCCGTGGGTTTGTCCAACTGTGGTCTCACTATTCTTTGTGGTTTGCTCGTCTGCAGTCTGCAAATGAGATAACAAAAAACTATCTCATTAGGATTGTACACAACCTCTTCCCAAATTCAGAGAACGATATAATCCCTTCGCTCCCTCAATTCAGTGTGACTGTAGACATCACTTATTATTCACCGTCCCCAATGTCTTACATTTCTTCCCCTTCCTGACTAAATGTAAACTTCCCAGCAGCGCCTTATTCAAAGACCATCATTTTGTGATTATTGATCGTTGTTCTTTTTTGTCGAACTCATCTGCTTTGACAAATGACAACGCACGATAGGACTTTCGGCAGAAATTCATCTATTTTCTGTGCCTTCTTGTTCTTCGTCCTGTGTGTTGCCTCGCCCCTGAAACCCCTTCTACCACCATTCAACGTATGACACAGTCCACAAGTTAGCGCAAGATAGTTGGGGGGCTCTACATCTTGTCGTTGCCTCTTCACTACCTTTGCAGTTTCACGAGCTCCTACTTCCTCATAATATCCTGCTTCTACGCTAACAAGTCTTTCCCCACTTACGTTATTTCCACTCCGTTACCGCTTGCTGCAGCTATTTCGTCGCGCTGGTAAGCGGCGTTATCAGTGTCGTGTTTCATTTGCTTTGCACGCTTAGCGCACTGACCTTGGCTCTGCGTTCTCATTTCCCATTGGCTGACCAATTTCCCACTGAATCTCCTTTTTCTTACTGCACACCACTGCGCCTTCCTTTTTTAAAAATCTGGAACTGCTATTTTACTCCGGTTAAACTATTTTCCTTTATAAAATTATGTTTCCTTTTGCCCTGATACACCTTAATTCTGCCGTCGGCCTCATCTAAGGCTCCCGCCCGTAAAACCCCTATTACTACCATTGCCGTATTACGGGTGTCCTTGATTTTCTTCTTGCACATGGGGATGCAGGACCAAACCTGACCTCAATTTGTATTCACATAGGATACAGGATGGTAATACCAGGAGAAAACCGAATTGTCAGGAGGATCCCTCGTATGAACTTTGGACAGGTCCTGAGCTTTAGAATTCCGTCTTGTATGGATATTCCGGATGACTCATCACCCTGAACCGAAACCGGATTAAAGACCCCAAGTGGGTCAAATGAACCTACATTTTGGCATCAAAGACACGGGCGTTGCGGCCGCTTGTGTTGAGGGTTTCCATTTCCTCAGTCGTCAGGGTGAAATCGAAGACCTGAAATTATTTTTTTAAAGAAGAGTGCTGAACGTTTGATTGAATGAAATGTAAACTCACCGACTGCCTAAATACAGTTTAACTGAAACGGTTAGATTAATCGACTTGTATGACTTTTGCCTACACAAAATGTCTTATTTTGACAACTAACCAGGTGATTTCGTTTGAATGTCAGTTACCCGAATTACCGACACTGTAGTTTGAGAAATGCGTTGTCATCCTTCAGCGTCTTTATTTGCCATCTGTTCTTAGTACAAGGGGTACTTCCCCTCATTTTCAGCAGGCGCAATGTCAGACGACGAGTGCAAGCTCTGACGGCACCCGTTAAGCGAAAAAAACCTCGGTCTGCAGAAGCAAAACCTGTCGATTAACCGTGTCTGCCAAAACGCCTCTGAATTACTTGATTCTGGTAGCCATCTGGTGGGTTCTATGTGCATTACTTAGGAAATCCTGCTGGGGCAGTCAGCTTACTGTATCAGATTTGGAGGATCCCAGACGCTACAGTAGGTTGGGCGGGTAAATTTGACCCAAATGTGATTAAACTCGCGTTGTCCGTTGGGGGCTTGTAACTCAGATGGTTAGAGCGTTGGCTGTACTAAAGCCTCTCGATGTGCTGTCCTAGGTTCGAATCCCACCGAGGCACCAGGTTTTTTATAGCTGAGTCAAAGTGAAAAGCATTGGAGGCGATACTTTGGAGGGTCAAAAGTCTGTCTGAAGGTTTGATTGGATGAACAACGAATCTAGTGGAGTATCCACCAGGTACAGCTGATAACACTAGAGGATAGTACGGCGCCGGTTGTCGCTGCTGCTAATGACGATGAAGGTGACGGTGATGTTGCTGCTGATAATGATGAGGATGATGATGATGATGGTGGTGGTAATAGTGGTGGTAGTGGTGGTGGTGGTGGTAGTGGTTGTGGTGGTGGTGTTGGTGGTGGTGGTGGTGGTAGTAGTGGTGGGGGTGGTGGTGGTGGTAGTGGTGGTGGTGGTGGTGGTGGTGAGGAAGGAGAGGAAGCACCACAAAATATTCGGCACAGCCACATCATTCTACTGTCGTTCACACTGCAAGGCCTAAAGGCAATATTAAATCCTCCGAGGCGTCTGCAATGCAAAAATACGACCCAAGAGATCATTTCCTCATTCATGCACGCTAATGCGAATTGTAACTCTGATTATGCGATCTAGTCTTTGTCATTAGTTGGTCGCCCGAAAGGAATTCAGTAGAAACAGACGGAAGCATTAAAAAACTTGACTTACGTTGAAGTTAGCCTGAATCCTCTCCTTTTTCGAGCTGTTTGCAACCACCGAAAGACCGCGCTGTATTGCATGCCGAAGGAGAACCTGACCCGGTGTCTTTCTGTGGACAAGAGCGATTTTCTTCACGTATTCCTCCTCCAACGGAGACGGCACATCCCTGTTCCAAGTAAACAACGCTCGGACTAAACAGGATAACAAGTAGACGCAATTTCGGGAGCTTATTTGGCAAGCGAAATATTCCAAAAACGGACGCATTAGGGCGTTGTTGCATTGGTCGGCCGGCCGAGGCATTGTTCCGGTGAACAGTGATTGAAGAACTTTATTCGCTTTCCTGTATCGGTAGTCATGCATGAACAGACATCGCTCCCTAGCGACACTGCAGTGAAAACAATCTCTGCAGAGGTCCGTTAACCGTTAAAATATCCTCTGGCCCAGTCTCAGTCATGTTATTTCAGTTCCACCTGTCAGGATGGACTACGGAACGGTTTCATTGCTGAAAACAGGATCCGGCCGGCGCATCGTCGGGGCATAAGCATGTTACTGCGACCGCAAGTCGACGACGTCTCTTTCATAAGCGTCTAAGTCAGCCGGCATCTATCACCCGTACACTAGTGCTCCCCGTAATGTCAATCATTATGCCCAAACTCATCTACGGTAGGTTACGTACTTCATAAAACCGAAATTCCGAAAAGCCCTTTGAAATGGAAAGAATTACTAAAGTGGTATTGCATCAAGCAGCAAAATCTCAGACGGATGCTCCATTTGCGCCAAGATGCTGGCTTTTGAGTTTACGTACTCCTGGCCACCAGATGAAATTACATTGGCCAAATTACTACCTGATTAGCACACATTTCCATCGATTTTCTATGCCTAGCATTTTCGACTGAAAAAAATACGTCTGAGAACACCCTACCTTGTACTCAGTTCAAAACGTATTACCGCTTGTTCAAAGTTTCTGCTCGAAAAAGTGTATCTTACAGTTTTAAACATCTTTTAAAGTTTTTTTTAGTAATTTAGAACTTGTCCTGGCATTTCATTTGCTTCCAGGGTTTGCAATCCGTAGGCGTGAAACCGACTACTTACGGAAACTGGTTTATTTTTCTATGCTGTCCGGGAGACGCCATACACCGCTCACAAAACTGTGCAGTAGATACAAAAAAGCCTTGTATATTTCCTTAGTAGTTTTCGTAGCAAACATTTACCATTCCATCTTAAAAAGAATTTCCATTGACCTTAAATATTCCATTACTGTAAACATTTTCGAAAACCGAATATTATAATTTTTTCGAATGGAACGCTTGCATTAGAGTAGTCTATTAAAAAAATATGTATGACAGGATATTCTTGTGCATATTCTCTAGTCAATAATGTTTGCATTCATAAGAGGGCCGAAGACTAGTCGCGATAATGTATACTAATTACGGAGCCACTTTTTTCGAGTGTTAATTTGGCTGGTGACGGGAGAGACATGCATTTGGAAGCCTTTATTAACAAAATAGCATTTCAGAATTTCGAATTATGCTTAATCAGCCATATCGCATGCAAATTGTCCTCGGTTTTCTGCTCGCCCCTAACATCATGTCTCCAATTGAGTCTCAATTGCTTTATCGGTTCCGCAAATGGCGAGCAAGGTCAGAATGGCTGGTCATGGATGACAAATCTAGTAACCGCAGAAGTGCTAATGGTAGGTGGGGCCAGTCAAGCCGGTTAGCGACGCAGTCAGACAGAATGCTCTGTTCTAATTGGTTCAGGCATGCTAGTATCCTATTGGCTGCGAGATAGTGGGTTACCCTGGTTGTAGGCCGGGGAAAAAAGGTGCAGAAACTGCGCACATTGTTAACTTACCTAATAAGGCCTGGGGAGCCAAACGGGGAGTAGGCTGTGATCTGAATCCCCTTTGAGTGACAATAGTCGATCAGTTTTTGATTTAGCCAATTCACCGTGACCTCAATTTGATTTACAGCAGGGGGTATCTTGCAGACAGCCAGAATGCGATCAATTTGAGCCCTGTTAAAGTTGGACACCCCGATTGACTTAACGAGACCCGCCTCAACCAGCTCCTCCATACCCTAAGCAAAAAACGCAAGAGGTTCAAACATTAAAAGGAAATGCGAATCAAACAACAATGACAACTTTATTGCGGGCACAAGGGTCTGTTTAAAAGAGGTGGCGTAGGGGTTTCGCGAAGCGGACCTTGCATGGGTCGCTCCAGATATTCGAAACGATTTTTCAGGTCCTCCGAGGATGCAGTCTGCTGTGTGTACCCAGCGAATGATAACTCACCTTCCACGTTTCCTCCAGCTGTATGTACTCAAATTCAAATGCACTCGGGTCAGTTACTGGGAATTGCGTACCCTCTTTTAACTGCAAGTATAAAGACGGTGAAATGAGGTTACCTTGAAAGGGACGGGAAAATGAATGAGATATAGATCCAGGTACTTCAGACCCAGTTTTCGCAAGCTCTCCTCACAAGCTGGGCGCACATCTTCCAGTCGATGGGCATCGCCCCACAACTACACCGGCGGCTTATTTACGACTGCGGCCTACCTTTGATGTAATGAAAAGATCTTCGCGTTTTACAGTTCCAGCATCTAGCTGCCGTCTCAGAGCCCTGCCAACTTCAGTCTCATTTTGGTAGGCGCGTGCGCAATCGATGTGTCGATAGCCTGCATCGATCGCCCAAAAGACAGGATTTTCCACCTCATGCAGCTTTGGCTAAAGATGGACGGAGTGAACAGAGTGAGGAAACAACCAACCATAAAGCTGCCAAATCCGACTTGGGGTATCTTAAAGCCGCTATTGAGAGACAGAAAGGTCTGCTGTGAAGCCATGTCAAAGGACAACTCCACCTGCCACACCCTGGTAGACAACTGTCCGGGTGTGTTTGATGAACCTGACTATTTAAGGCCGCGGTACCGATCGTGCGAGCCAGTTCTATTAAGGATTGTGCAACTGTCCTGGTAGATTGTAATCCGGCGATTCTGACCAATTATAGTACCGAAGTTCATAATGGTTGTAGTGAACGGCATGCCAAATAACAGTGTTTAAGCCTGCGTTGAACCTAGGCTTCGCGATATGGGTATCGAACGAAATATGTGACCGAAGTGCGTGCGGCACAAGAGTGCAGGCGTCGGGGTCGACATAAGCAGTCGCGAGGACATGCTACAATAGCATGCGAAACGGAGCACGTGAAAGGCGCGTATTTTCCAAGCCTCCGAGTGGATAGTTGCCATTGGTGGTAACTTATCCGCTGACTGAACCCGCTTGCCACAAAGAGTAACAGGAAATAACGCGCATAAGGCAATTCCAGTCGTAACTTGCAACCATATATACGGTAGGCTGACTAACTCATGAAATGTCAACAGCAATTTCGAAATGCGATTAATCAAGTAGAGTTGTAAAACTGATCATCATGCAGCATGATTCTATAATGATCCAGTTACCCCAGAGTATCACCTTTCGAATGAACTTATTTCCGACTGCATGCCAGAACTACACTCTGCAAAAAATGATTACTTAATTAGCATGCGATTTTCTCATTGAATTTCAATGCCCCTAAACAATCCATTATATTTCCTGGAAAATATGTATAAAAATATTTATTCTTTTGCTCATTCGGTAAAAATCACTTCTTTTTCCGATTTTATTCTCGAAAAAAGAGTATAATTCACTTTTAAAAAGTTTTTCTAATTCCCAAACAATTTTGAATCCGTTCTGCTGTTACACCTGCATTCAGGGTTTCAGAATTACAAGCCGTATGTTTTCCGTATACGGAAAACCATGCATTTCTCTACGGTACTAATAGGAGACCATATGGAGTTCATAAAATTAGGCAGTGGATTTGAGCAATATTGTTTTTTTAACAAGCCACATTCGTAAATGCAGATACATGACGTTTTATGAACAGCGATTTTACGGTATTAAAAATGTTCCAATCAGAAACTTTTTTGAAACCGAATTATACCCAAGGAAATGCAAAGGCGCAAGGTTGTGCGAATTTGTAAAGATTCCAAAAAAGGAGCCTACAGAAATCGGAACTTGAGTCAGGACAGCCAGTCGCCTCGAACTGGCCGACTTAGAAATACCTAAATCCAGACGTTATCTTAGCATCAGCCGCATTCTTTACCTCGCGGTTGGAATGGCTCAAAGTCTCTCTCTCATACCCTGCCATTCGTTTGTTGCAAAGCCACTTGGACCAAGCTAAACACATGCCGACCCGTAGCTACTGGTCCGACTTCAGTACGGACACACTTGCGTCCAGACAGCCATGGCCATTTACGTTTAAAGTGTTAAAAAGCTCACTGCATGAGCAAAGGGACCGCACCCCTTAGAAAAGTGTTGGGCGTACATGACAGCTCGAGCGTCGCGAACGGCGATGTCCACCACGGGTCCCAGGACTTTTGGGCGCATGACAGTGGGCTTGCGCAGCATCTGTCACATCCAATCCTCCCTCAGTCATCATGCTGCAGAGTCAAGACAGTGTCTTGAAGACTGGAGCCCGACTCGCCGTCCTGAGGGGATCGACTTATCTGGTCAGGTGGCAGTCTTCTGAGCAGCCACGACCTCCAGAGCGCTAGATTTATTATAGTGAGGAAGTCGCTGACTTGTTGCGGAGGATGGATTCCCCACAGTCGACCAGACTTTCTCCTACCTTTCCCTTGCACCACCGGGCACCTTGAGTCGGTCAGCTATCCGATGCGGAGCGTGGACTCAAGTGTAGGCAAGTAGATGACTGTGTGGCGGCTAAGCGGTGTATGCTCACTGCGCCACAACTTCAGGCCATATCCCAAGTTGTTAGAAGCGGGACGCCAGTTGGGTAGAAGATTATTTATTTATCCTGTACAGAATAGTGAAGGGAAGTTGGTAACCGGATGAGGGTGTGCCCGGCGCCGCGGAGGCGGCGTCCGTGAGAGCGACGAGCCGTGTGTCGCCGAAGGTCGCCGCTGCAAAAGTGTCCTGACAGATTGTTTACGCAGTGGTCTAGACTGTGTAACCAATCAGCGAGAGGGGTTGCGTTGATTGACTCCGAGCCCACGCGAGGGTAGTGACAAGCTTCGCATGGTGCAGGAAGAGAACCGACCAGATGCGTAGTGCATACAGTGAATTGCAACGAGAAAAATCGAAGTCGGGCAGACGTGCGTGCCGTAGCAGGCGGTCGTTATGGCGTAGGTGCAGGCGCTAGCGAGAGGCGCGACGTTGCCACTATGGCTGTCCACTACAACTGTTCGGGCACGGGGATAATTTTCTTAATATTCTGGGTTCTCAATTATTATCATCGTGCAACTTCCAATTTGTTTTTTATTTGAAGAAACGGAGCGACTTAAGTGACGATTGGTGATTAGGTTATGAGCATCAATCCAATGCATTAGACGCCCTCAGCTCAGCGTTACAGGAAGTTCATTAAAATACATTCCATGGAGGTGGACAAAGTAGAACATGGTGAAGTGTGCTAGATACAAACTTCAGTCGCCTACAATTTGATGTACTTTGAATATGTTTCGTGAATTAGTATACCTCGCATTAACACAGACTGATTTTTTTCAAAACAGGGAGAATGTACTGGTTGGTTTCACTGCAGCGCGCTATCATTAAAAAGGGATTTCCAGAGCCATTGCCATAGATCGAATTCCCCTGCATTTTTTGATATTACAAATCCATCCCCACAGAGGCACCTCTAGCATATTCCCATCCTCGACCGTATATTTATTTTCCCTCTGACGATAGTTCGTATTCTCGCTCACAAGCGACAAGACAACCGACCCGTGGGTCAGTGATAGGAGGTCGGATTTATAAGGAACGTTCAGTGACCAAAATACGGCCTTGAGTCCCCGCTACTCCAGACACGGGCTTGGGTATGACTGGGTAACAACGATCAGTTAGCCAGAAAAGACATGTCATGGGGACCAACCGTCATACGGGCAGTAGTACCAGCATAGAAGAGTGATTAGGGTAGTCATTATAGTCCAATGATCAAATAATTTAATCTTGAATCCGACGTCCCGCAGGGTATGCGTTAAGCATGGCTGGATGACAATGGCCGACAAGCCAGAAATGACCAGCTCATTCTTCCTTGTATCTGACGGCATCCCAGTTCTACGAATGTACCTCTACTTACCCTTTAAAGACGTTAGAATGGTTTTTTTTACAGGCCTAGCTTGGTAATGCCGCATTAGGTCGAGAAACCTTTTGAGTCGTTCAAAATTTACCCCCTGACAAGCTTTCCCCAAATTTCTGAGAAGTGTTTATGTGCTATTCACTTGAACTCATATAAAACAAAGATATCAGCTTTGATCCTGTAGCCCCATATGGAAAAAGAAATCAAGGAGACCCGTAATACGGCAATGGTGGTAATAGGGGTTTTATGGACGGTGCCTTAGGTGAGGCCGCCGGCAGGGCAAAAGGATGCATAATCATATAAAGGGAAATAGTTTAACCGAGGCAAAATAGGAGTTCTAAATTTGAAAAATCAAAAGGGATTTTGGAACAGTCTGCGGAGGGCGCAGTGGTGTACAGTAAGAATAAGAAGATTCAGTGGGAAGTTGGTCAGCCAATGGGAAATGAGGACGCAGTGTCAAGATCAGTGAGCTAAGTGTGCAGAGCATATGACAAGCGACACAGATAACGAGGTAGGGCAGTGCGAAGAAATAGCTGCAGGAAGCGGTAACGGAGTGGAAATAACGTGATTGGGCAAATACTTTTTGGTGTGAAAGAAGGATATTATGAGGAGGTAGCAGCCCGTGAAACCGTAACCGTGAAACGACAATACGTAGGACCCCCCGACTATCTTGAGCTAACCTGTGGACTGTATCATACGTTGAATGGTGGTAGAAGGGGTTTCAGCGGCGAGGCAACACGCAGGACGAAGAGCAAGAAGACACAGAAAATAGATGAATTTCTGCCGAAAGTCCTATCGTGCGTTGTCATTTGTCAAAGCAGATGAGTTCGACAATCAAAAAGAACAACGATCAATTGTCATAAAGTGATGGTCTTTGAATAAAGCGCCGCTGGGAATTTTACATTTACTGAGGCAGAGGAGGAAATTTAAGACAGTGGAAACGGTAAATAATAAGTGATTTTTACAGTCAGGGTGAATTTTAGGGTATATTTTTGGAGTTGCCATCTAATTGGGTGTCCTTAACCCTACCGTTACTAATGAAGGAAGGAAAGAGGGCACTGAGGGATTGCATGGTTCCTTGAATTTGGGAAGAGGTTATTTGCAATCCTCAAGTGGTAGTTTTTTGTTATCTCATTTGCAGACTGTAGGCGAGCAAACCACAAAGAAGAGTGAGACCACAGGCGCATAAACCCACGGGATTTACCGAATATGCACGAAGAAGGTCCGTTTATGTAGAGGGTAATATGTAGATGATGTCGATCAATGGCACTTCAAGTACTACGGCAGGATAGAAATTGGCATGTGCTAAGGTAGTCCAGCGCACCAAAGTCTGTCTAGTATAGATGCGGTAGATGCAGAAATAACAAAGCACTCAGGGGGGCGTATTTGTTTGACAAAATTAGATTGACATTACTGTAGATAATGAAGACCTGACTTGCTTTCCTTGAATAAACTGATGTAATCAGGTGTAACACGTCCGTGGACACAAGCTGCACCACAGCAGTGGATAGGTTTAGCATTCGGCGAGGTGTGTGTTCTAAAGCTAAGCTAATTGGCGGACTGAGCGTCGAAGTTCAGGTAGACGAAGCGTCGACGGAAATAAAACGTCGTTTGGAGAAAAACACAGCACTGGCTTACAGGTATGCAAAGTGCCGCGCAAAGAAAAGCGCTGTTTGAGCAAGTTAATCTTCTTAGTTGGTCTGGCCTCAAGGCAGTCATAAAGGAAATGGGTTGCATCGGGCAGCCTCCTAGTAAATGATCGGTGGAAGACGTTCTCACGCCTTCCGTAGGAAGGCTATCGGCACCACAAGGTGAACTACTGAACCAATTTCTTTAAGCCTACTTATGGTAGTAGTACTAATGCCATAGAAGCACACTGAAGCAGGCTAAGCCGAGAATTTCTCGAAAAGGGCCCGATTGCAGGGAGAGCATTCTTGGGGCCTCTAGAAGAAGCCCAGTATCAGCTGTGGTTCGGCCTGTAAGCAATGAACTTGCAGGAAACCTGGGAAACTTTCCTGAAGCGTGTGGCAAATGCGTACTCAGTTAATGACTGTTAACAAATGGGACCATATGAATCTTAAAAAAATGACTGAACTATGTCGCTGATGACGGAAAACACGAGTGAATTTCCAGCGAAAGTAAAAAACGTGGAACTGGATGACCTCCACCTTTCGCAAGCATCTCAGAGGAACTGCGCCCGAGCCTGTATGGTACTTATAAGCCGATAGTACACCCTGCCAACAACGGTAACCACCTTCTTCCTAAAAGCAACACTCATGGACCATTCCGTTTGAGCAGTTTCCCTGTCAAACCTGAGTTAGCCAGTCATTGGATAAGGCAGGAGAAGCAGCGCAAGCAGTAGTTGGAGCTTGCATAGTGCGCTCTCCGACGGAGCAGGAACGTGGACATGCCTAATCTAGCCACTCGCTGGATAAGCAAAGAAGAAGAACCCAAATGGAACGTAACCAAAGCATATGTACAGTGCGTGACCTATCTCATGAAATGTTGGCTGAAATTCTGAAATGCGTTTTCGATTAGGAAGGATTACTTGGTCGCGGTTGTGATACTGATTATCATAAGGCATACTCTTATAACATTTTGGACTCGGCAGGATGTCGGCCTTAAAATGCACTTTTTTTTAATCTCCTGTAGAAAGCGTACTCGGTAAAAATGACTACATAAGTAGCAGGCATTTTTCCCATTGATTTTCGATGGTCTTGGAAATTAAAATATATTTTATAGAAACCACAAACAAAAATATACTTTCTTTTAGTCAATCAGTAGAGAATCACGTCTTCTTTCTATTTTGTACTTAAGGAAGGAGTACAATTAGGTTTTAAAAAAGTTTTCTAATTGCCGAAAAATTTGGAGCTTGATCATTCGTTGAATTAGCGTTTAGTGATTACACTTTACAAGGTTCATGCGTTCAGCGTAAAGAAAATCCCATATTTTTCTATGCCATTAAAGAGATGTCATACAGAATCCATAAAATTTTTTAATGGATGCGGACCATGTTGTACATTTCATGAGGAGCAGTGGTAAACGGCCAGGTACGATGTATGTGAATGGACATTTTGCGGTCCTGAAAAGTCTCATAATTAGAAACTTTTTTAAAACCTAATTTTACCCCTTCCTTAAGTACAAAATAGAAAGAAGACGTGATTCTCTATTGATTGACTAAAAGAAAGCATATTTTTGTGGTTTCTATAAAATATATTTTAATTTCCAAGACCATCGAAAATCAATGGGAAAAATGCCTGCTACTTATGTAGTCATTTTTACCGAGTACGCTTTCTACAGGAGATTAAAAAAAGTGCATTTTAAGGCCGACATCCTGCCGAGTCCAAAATGTTATAAGAGTATGCCTTATGATAATCAGTATCACAACCGCGACCAAGTAATCCTTCCTAATCGAAAACGCATTTCAGAATTTCAGCCAATATTTCACGAGATAGGTCACGCACTGTAGCAGTCCGTCTGAGCAATTTACACAAACTAATAATACATTAGATTGGAAGGGGCAGGGGAAGGGCAGGCACGGCAAAGTGTAAGTGCATTAAGCACTCCGTCGGGGTAGTATCGTTCGCTTATCTAACCCAGCAGGCAGAACTAGAAATACGCACATTGCGTGCTCCGTCTGAGCTGCGCCTCTAACAGACGTAGTCTAGCCAATTGCTGGACTGTGATGGAAAGAGGGCGCAAGCAATACGGTATGGCATTTGAAGGAGTGTGCGCTCGAGGAGGATATAATTTAACAGAGGTGGAATAGAACTGCCAACATAAATAGGTGCACCAACCATCTCAAGAGACTTTTTGCAAATAACAGGGGTAACCACTATTGGGCTGTCGATAGGATACTGGAACGTAGCGATGTGGAATCAGCAATATACGCAGGCTCTAATAGTCGTGATAGTCATCGAAACGATTCCATAGGTTAGTCTTGTTTGCGAGGTCCACTGTCAGGGCGGAGGTTCATTGTCCTGTTCATTGGTGGAAGACATGCGGCGACCTCAACATATTGTTGTCGTTTGAACGATGTCCCGTCCATTGGGACGAAGACATCTTTGACTAGTGTTTTGAGTAAGGTCTGATTGCAAGCATGCATTTACGCCTATGGTGAAATCGGCCAGAGCAAGGTGTCAGAGCCTCTAGAAGCGTTCGCAATAATAGTGGGTGGCCTTGATGAAGAAAGGTAGTGAACAAAGATGCTGGGAGGCTCTGTGATTAATTCTGACCATAGAGGTTCTGAAGACAAATAGAAGCGAAGAGACGAGACCCAGGAAGTAGTCTTGAAGAAGGAGACACGATCGCTGGGACCAGAGCTTTATTCGCCTAACGTTTCGGTTTCCTGCTCGAATCCGTCATCAGAGCGGTGTGGAGAAATGATGCCAGCTCTCAAGTTGCGGCTCATTCGACGAGATCCGGCCACACATTCAAATTCGAAGAGGCCAAAATTTTCACAAGAGTTGACAACCGCGTGAGCCGGGAGCTACTTGAATCATGGTTTACTTGCCCCCAGTCAATTAACAGGTGCAATGAACTTCCCCTTCCATATTCGGTGCTGAAACTTCGCCTATTTGTAGTAATTAGCCTCGCGGGGAGCGCACATGTGAACACATGTCCCAACACCAGGGTCGGTGCGTCAGATGGTCGAGCAATCATCACACCAACATCCAATGACGCGAATGTCGGCCCTCCAACAATTAGCCCACCAAGTGCGACGATCCCGGATGCAGGGGGGAGCCGTGAATGTTCATAGGTATGCGGTAGCATGGCGACTGCATTCCTTGTGCGTGAAGAACCCGTATCTGCTGTTGTATCTGACGATGGATTCGAGCAGGAATCCGAAACGTCAGGCTAAAAAGGCCGTTGTCCCAGCGATCGTGTCTCCTTCTTCAAGTTCTGAAGACCGTTTGTTTAGATGTATTAGGTTAAAGAGCTCTCGGAGATCAAAATAACATCCCCACAGGGAGAGGAATTCAGTGGAAGGTGAAGGAGAAAGTCCTGGATATGGATCCGATACCATTCTAATATCTTCCCAAAACTTTTAGACCGACCGTGTCATTTCAACCAATCACCTGACTCACATGTATTCTTGAGTGTGGATTAGCCAAGTGCTTGTGATGACGCACAGAAGAACCAACTGATTGGTTAGTGCATTCGGTCGCAGCATCCAATGGCCTCCCAGAACA
>CACRXP010000052.1:303173-331257 GCA_902702965.1 Spirometra erinaceieuropaei | reverse complement strand
TAGCGTCTAACACCTATTCCCATTTGGGACGGGGGCTGAAGGTCATATTGTCCAGGGTATCCCTATGGCCTTTGCTCCCGCGTCAGACTTTATGACGACAGGTCGAACGCCACGGACGACGAAAACCATTTTGTGCCCCACGGCGTGGGCGCAGCACTGGTGAATGGTGCGTGAAGTAGTTCATAGTGCGACAGACTTTAGAATCATCTACCACAGTCTTTCTTCCCGCTCCCACCTTGCTCCGATGAAAAGACAACAAAATCAAGCCGACCGGAAGTGGGTGTGGTCGTGGCGGCGGACACAGTTAAACAGCCCGTGCACACCCGCCAGGCACAACACGATGCCCGCACAGTGTGTGCCAGGCTTTCGTGGCGGGGGGCGGTTTGGATCTCACCTGAATGAGAGTGTCGTAACGGCCACCCTTTGGAAGGAGCAATTGCAGCTTAACTTTGGGTTCTGGAAAAGACCTCGTTGTTCCACCAGTTGGTAGCCTTCGATGTCACGACGCTCAGCCCATCGTGAGGGATCCGAACGCGTCAGCTTTTGTACAGTGAGAAGTACGATGAAGGGTGCATTTTCCAGCACCGACCATACTCTCTCTCTCTCTCTCTCTCTCTCTCTCTCTCTCTCTCTCTCTCTCTCTCTCTCTCTCTCTCTCTCTCTCTCTTACATGCATCAGTCGAGTTTCCCAGCCCACAGTCAGCATGCGATGTGATCGTGTTGAGTGGCTGACCCGGCATGAAGGCCGTCGTCTAGACGTACCACCACCCCCCTTGCAAGCATCACAAGACTTTGATGGGAAAAATATACGTCTGTGATCGGCACAATAAAGCCGGGGTTTGCTGTGACGATGTCATTTAATTGTTCATGATGGTTTTAGGCTCATCTTATATTAAGTGCAGAGGCATCGATTAAATGGTTTCAGGGTCTGCTTCCTTCCATGTATGACTTGAAATTTTGTCCGAGTCCTGTACTTTGATGGCCAGCAATCCTTGCAACTTGCCGTTGACTGGTTGTAAAAAGGGGAATGATTGGATACGCAAGGCCGTGTTTTATTACTACATCATGTCTACTTCTTTTGTTTTGGTAGGCACATATTATTCCACCTAAGGTTAAGAAAGGAACTAAATGTGGCGTTCAAGCTGAGACTGGGACCGAATTAACGACTAGGGTTAGTTTTGGAATTCAGTTTCTGGTTAGAGTTAAGTTTGTCAGTATTGATCGATAACCTTCGATTACCTCTTTTTATCGCCCATTTAAACGCCCTTATTCGCATCTTTCGAATCGAGCGGTCTATTCGGGCATTTCGTTAGGGAAATAAGACAAGCATATGGCAGAAATATAACTTTGTTTCAATTCCTTCAGCAGATCCTGTTTATTAGCGCACCCATCCGCCCTAGTGATGAAACGAATAGCAATATTATTCTCGTCTTGCAGGAGTCGCTATGCTTTATTTCGTCAGTGGACTTACATGCCCAATCCTCGCCACGGAAGGTACTGAGTGAAGACGAGGTATGGGAAAATTGAAAGCGATTTTATTAAATTATCGAGAAACGCAGGTGTGACAGTGCTCATAATTAGACTGACCCTAATCCTTTCCGCTTTCCAGCTGACCACAGTTACCTTTCCTTGCGGTTGTCCCAAAAAATGTCAGAGAGTTGATCGGTAAGAAGTCCGCATGCTTCTCTATGCCACAATTTTGGCGCCGATCGCGACGACGACCACCACTTTCAGCAGTGGTGAGAACACTCCCGATGTCCTGTCACCCACCACAACCTCCGCCGGCCGACCCCAGCGTGGGCCAGGCGGACTCGATCCCAACGGGGTCTCATTACGTTCGCGTCGACCTAGTCGGTCACTTGTGAATTCATTTCAATGAGACAGGAAAACCGGTGCCAAGTAAATCAGCCTACCGTCTCAAGTGTCCACAGTTTCAACTATCATTCAGTCCCCGCATGCGTCACCGTGTAAATCTGCAGTAAACACCACAGTTCAAAGCCAATCAGTCTCACTCGTTCCGTTGGCGCAAACACGGCACACAATGATAGAAGGAGGTTCACCGATCGTTTTTATGGAATTCACCCGCGCCGTTGTGCATTAGGGCTCTCTCTCTTACCCAACCATCAGCACGATAGAGCCAGAGTAGCATTACCGACAAGGACAAGGGAGACTGGAATGGCCATCTCTGGCTTATTAGACGTCATCAGTCAACCCTACCCAAACCCGAAGTTTGGAACATCAGGGGCTCGATCTCACGACCTGTTCGTTTGAAGTCCTACGCCTCTGACCACTACGCCACGGGCCCGTCTTCCTGCTGGGTTCGATCGGGAATATACAATGGTAGAGGGACTCTCACCGATGGTTTTTAGTGGGCTAACTCGTCCCATCCAACAGGTCGCGGGATCGAGCCCCAGGCTTTCCACACTTCAGGATTGGGGAAAACCGGCTGACGACGGCTACTAAGCCAGAAATGGCCATTGCAGTCTCCCTTGTCTTTGTCGGTAATGCTACTTTGCCTCTGTCATGCTGATGGTTGGGCTCGAGAGAGAGCCCTAAGGCACAACGGGACGAGTGGGTTCCTTAAAAAATTACCGGTGAGCGCCCCTCTACCATTGCAGATTCCCGATCAAAACCGACAGGACAACAAGCCAGTGGCTCCGTGGGTAGAGGTGTAGGACTCCTAAATAACAGGTCGCGGGATTGAGCCCCAGGTCTTCCACACTTCGCGGTTGTGTATGATTGGCTGAAGATGGCTAACAAGCCAGAAATGGCCACTCCAGTCTCCTCAACTGACGCTTCCATGCCATGGACACAGTGTGATGTGGCAGTACGCTCTCTTGATCGCTGCTCCTTGTCTGTTCGCTGTCGGGACCGCGCGAGGCCTGGTACTAGCCTCGGGGGAGCTCTAAACCAATCAGAGCTGCGCTTTCGCTGATTGGCTACAGGCAGAAACCACTCCGACAGACCGACTGCGCACATACGCGCTGGAACAAAGAACCACAACGGCGGACACCAATACACACAACAATCGTGGGGATAATGCTTACGGTAACTGCTTGTTGGGTCTCCTGTGCGCTCTTTTACAACGGTGAGGCTTGTCCAATCCAGTTTGTCTCCTCTGACTTGTGATTCGGGAATTCTCGCGTTGATGACAACTTGAACTCTCTTGTCTGATTGCCAACTCGACAGTAGCACAACCAAATGACAAAGCGCGATGCTTGTTTCCAAATGGCGCTCAAAACCTACTCAGACCAACTGAAACTCCCGAATTTCAGAAAACCGGGAGAGAAGCTGTGAGGTGAACTTACGGCCTACCGCTTTGATAACGATCCACTGCAGCGTGTTAAGTAGTTGCCTATTTTCGCCCTCGATCGTTCTTGAGTGAACTGGTTTATTCACGCGTTTCCAAAACAGAGGAAATGCGCCCTTAGGCAGTGAAGGGATGAGTGTTGAAGAAGCATGCGATTTTGTGAAACTGCAATGCTAAGTCGAATTGCGGGGAACGACATATGCAAGCACTGAGGCTTGTGCGAAAGTCGGGCTTCGCGGTATAAGACGTTTTATATTGAGTTTATACGCACTCCGCTCACGCAGCCAGGTGGCGCAGCTCACATCGCCGCGAGGTACAAACGGCGTCACCACACCGGGGGATTATTGTGGACCAGGCGCTACAAACCAGACCTAGCCACGGACGTAGTCCCCCTCCGCTCACGGAACAACGAAATAAATGTTCACACGTTGCTGCACTCTAGCAGTCTCTGATGATGAACTGCAGTTCGAGTTCGAAAGCGAATGCCAATAAATCTACCGTCCCATTGATCGTGCCTTCGTCTTCTTTTTAACATGTTATTTTACTACTCTGCGGTACACGATGACGAAAGCGACGCGTGCACAAGCTGCGTAGTGAAGCGGATAGACGGCATTGCTCATTATCTTTCGAGCATTAACCTTACTGAGTTGTGCCAGACAAACCGTCTCAAACTTCAGCCGTCCCGGACTGCCTGTTAAATGAACTCGTCCTGTTTAAAGTAAAGCTAGAAATGGCACGAAAAGTGGCTTATGTCTTAATGAGTAGATTGCAAGAAGAGGGAACGGAAGCAATCGGTAGTAGGTTTCCCAATTTACTGTACTTCGCCCTACTTTTGGATGTCCACTGCTTCTCTTCACAGAGGAGCCCAAACCTAAGGGACTGCCAGTCAGGTCGGCCCTAACCCTTAAAACGGCCAGATATCCGCTTGCCATAAACAGATAGCAATCTTGATGTCTTCCGTATCCGCAGAACGAGTCGCGGGATGGATGCAATGGTCCAACATGGGAGCTACAGTGCATGACCGATCTCATGAAATGTTGGCTGAAATTTTGAAATGCGTTTTCGATTTTGAAAGATTTCTTAGGTGGGATTGTAAGACTGATTAATATGCGGCATAATCCTATGGTATTTGGAACTCACTAGTATGGTGGCTTTTGAATGCCCTTCTTTCAGACCTCCTGTAAAAACCGAACTTGGTAAAAAGTGACTACTTTAGCAGCATGCATTTTTCACGTTGATTTTCGATGGTTTTTTAAATTCGAATATATTTTATAGAAAATATGCACAAAATGTGCTTTTACTTACCCGTTTGGTAGAAAATCACATTGGTCCCCATTTTATATCCAAATAAAGGGTATATTTAGGTTTTTAAAAAGTTTCCCAATTGCTGAATAATTTTGAGCCTGACGAGCCGTTGCATTAGAGTTTAGCGCTTTCAGTTTACAAGGTGCATGCTTTCCGCGTAGGGAAAATCATACATTCCTATATGCCTTTAAGAAGATACCATATAGAGTTCACAAAATTTTGCAGTGGGCGCGAACCATGTTGTACATTTCATGAGGAACATTAATCAACGAACATGTGATATACTGTACGTATGGGCATCGCACGGTCTTAAAAATCTCATAATTAGAAGTTTTTTTAAAACCGAAAGACGTTTTTCTTCGAGTATAAAATGGGAAGATAACGCGATTTTCTACCAAACGATTAAGAGAAAGCTCACTTTTGTGCATGTTTTCTACAAAATATATTCGAATTTATAAGACCATCGAAATCAATGAGAAAAATGAAGTCTATTGAAGCAGTCATTTTTTACTGAGTTCGGTTTCTACAGGAGGTCCAAAAGAAGTACATTCAAAAGCCAACATCCGCGCGAGTCCAAAATACATATTAATCAATTTTACAATCCTACCTAAGAAATCTTTCCAAATCGAAAACGCATTCCAGAATTTCAGCCAACATTTCATGAGATAGGTCACTCACTGCAGATCAGGGTCCGGCAGGCATTACTGGGAGTGTGCACCCATGACAAATGTCAGCATTGGGAATGTGGCGGCACGTCCAGGTGCAGGTACATGTCGGCCCATTGTGTATGGTCCTTAACAGTGCATGTAGAAAGCCAGGGGGTGTGGTAGTATGTCTAGGGGCAAGTTTTCGTCGTGTCAGCCACCTGTTCTTTTTCCCGCATGGCGCTGTCTTGACATCGGATTCAGTTGGGGTTGGAGAATGTGCGACAGCCGCCGCGCAAGTTCACTATCACAATAAACTAACTCAGGCACAAGTCACCGTCACTGCTTCCACCCTGTCGTGGAGCGCACGGTTGAGATCGTCCGAAACGGGGGTTGAAATGTCTTGAATCACGAAACGCGTGCGAAGACCAGATTGCCTGTAAATCTGGATCGAGTCTGTCAGGCCCATTTCGCCTCAAGCGGCCGCCTTTATCGCGTGTCAAATAAATGCCGGAACACGCATGTGTTGATAACTACTTGACTGGCACCCCCCCCCCCCCTGCTACCGTCGTTCTGCTGACCTATGTTCGTCCTTCCTATCAAAATCACCCTCAGGACCTTGAGGTTGTCCTCCCGGTAAGAGACTGCCTGCACTGTTGTGGCTGCAGTTTCGGCAACAAATGATTCCACTTAGAGTTGTTTAAGACAGCGCTATGAAACGCGTAAAAGCCATTTCGGAAATATCCGAAGGGGATAAGATTAGCGAGGGAGAGGAGGAGGAGGAGGAATGATGGATGATCAGAAGTGTTCGCCAGTAAATAGCCGGAGGTGATATTTTTCTGTTGCTTTTGTGTTGCCTTTGGCGATGCGGACTGTTTCCTTAAATTGTCCTTCCAGAATAGGCAAAGGACGAATGATCGATTCCTGCACTATTGCCGGTCACTCAGACAGCGCTCACGAATTATTTCTGCTACTGACGCCTTTTCAAGACATTCGTGCGGCAAAGTCCCACGCTGAGACTTATCTCAGGATACGTCAGTGGTTAGAATGGCTATTGCTTCCCTGGGTTCCCAAGTTCGAAGTTAAGGTCTGGCAAATAGGCGAGAATCAGATGGTAGAATGATCACAGAGACGCCTTCCAGGAGCATATGAACACCTTAAAGCTTACACTGAGGGTCATGGCACGTATGCACACGTCAGAAGGCTTGGAACCTTGACGAGAGCCTGCCTGAAGACAAATCTGTCTTTGCACTGAGAAGTTGTGGTGAGGTTCTGGACTAATTTGCCTTTGACAATTTAGCCCCGTTTTCTTTGACCGGATTGCTTGTTGCTTTGCTGTCGCGCTCTATTGTCAGGTTACTTAACGTTCAGAATCTCTATATTATTCACTGCTCAATTTTACTTGCTGCCTTCAAGGCTACGGGCTCGTGAAATATAACTCGTTAGTTAGTGAGAACATTACCAATTACGTCAAAGTCATCTCAGCCTGCCGGCAATATGCTGAGACGCATATGCCTGGCTGAAACCCTTGTCACCCCCGCTCAGATGACCACTGCTCGTCCAACCTGCCAAAATTATCTCCACGACCTTGGGGTTGGATGACCGATCCGAAATCCCTCCCTCCTGTTTTTGATAAACTAGTACCGTTGAGGATGCCTTCTCGGGGCAGCCTTATCAAACGCGTAAAAACCGCGAGGACGGTTGAATGTGCAATCTCCAGTTTTTGTTATTTTAAAATGTCTACTTATTTAATTTACGCAGGAATGTTATATTAGGGTTGAATTCGGGCTAAAGGTAGGTTAAGATTTAGGGTTAGGTTAAAGATAAGGGTCGGGGATAATTTTATGGTTGGGGCTAGGGTTAAGTTTGCCAGTCGTATGCTGTCTTACCCAATCCGAACTCCTTCTGCCGATGACCCTGTATTACCTGTTTTTCTCCGTTTACACGACTCCATTCGCATCTTTCAAGTGTTACGGTCCGTCACGGTTTCTTGAGAAATTAAAAAAACATTTGGCAGGAATGCGAGTTTTCTCATTGCCTTCCACAGCATCCTTTGGTTGTCGAGTCTAGGTGTTCTACTGATAAAACTACAGTGGGTGACCGATCTCATGAAATATTGGCCGAAATTCTGAAATGCGTTTATGATTTTGAAGGAGTACTTAGGTGGGGTTGTAATACTGATTATCTTGTGGCATGATCCTATAATATGTTGGATTCCGCGGAATGTCGGCTTTTGAATGCACTTCTTTTTGATCTCCCGTAAAACCCACATTGGGTGAAAAATGACTACTTAAGCAGCATGCATTTCTCGCATTGATTTTTGATGGTCTTATAAATTCAAATTTATTTCATGGAAAACATGCATACAAATATGCTTTATTCTACTCATTCGGTGGAAAATCACGCCCACTTTACATTTTATGCTTAAAGACAGAGTATATTTAACTTTTAAAAAAGTCCTCCAATTTCCGAATAATTTTAGGCCAGATTAGCCGTTGCATTAGCGTTTAGCGATTTCATTCAACAAGGCGCATGCTTTCCGTGTAAGGAGAATAATTTATTCTTCTATGCCTCTAAGAAGATACCATTTAGAGTTCATGAAATTTTGCGATGAGTGCGGTCTGTGTTGTACATTTCATGTGGAGCAGTGGTAAATAGATATGTAGGATGCTGTAGGAATGTACATTGCACGGTCTTAAAAATCGTATAATTAAAAACTTCTTTAAAACTTAGATACATCCTGTCTCCAGGCATGAAATGTAAAGTCGGCGTGATTTTCCACCGAATGAGTAGAATAAAGCATATTTGTATGCATGTTTTCCATGAAATAAATTTGAATTTATAAGACCATCAAAAATCAATGCGAGAAATGCATGCTGCTTAAGTAGTCATTTTTCACCCAATGTGGGTTTTGCGGGAGATCAAAAAGAAGTGCATTCAAAAGCCGACATTCCGCGGAATCCAACATATTATAGGATCATGCCACAAGATAATCAGTATTACACCCCCACCTAAGTACTCCTTCAAAATCATAAACGCATTTCAGAATTTCGGCCAACATTTCATGAGATCGGTCACTCACTGCAGTATTAACATCCTTCCATTATTTCAGGAGTCGCTGTGCTCTTTTTCCTCAGAGGGTCTGCATATTCAGTCCTCGCCAAAACCAGTTTGGATATATCTTAAGGGGATAGAACGAGCGGGAAAGAGGAGGAGGGTGAGGAGGAGAAGGAGGAATTGAGAAGGGATATAAGGTCTAAAACATTTTTCAAAAACTGGCGTAGGACAGCATTATTGAGCTGCGTTCGTTTCGTCATTGGTCATGCGGACGATAATGGAGACTTCGCATTTCTGGAACCTGATTAGGTTCCTCCCTGAATCCAGTAAACATCCCATGTTGCGACTATGCCCACTGTTGTTCAAATAACTTCCAGATGTTCAAATCCGCGGTGTTGCAGTGACTAAGCTTTTGTGTCTGTACGTCTGGGTACTGATAAAAGAAGCTATTTCATGGGTTAGGTCATCTCACACATCCAAAACTGTTGGGTCCGTAGATGAGATTTCCTCGGAAATTGCAGTATGGTGTACGCACACATAATAACCTCCCGGAAACAAAAAATTCCATTTGATTGCTCCGAAAATGTTTAACCCCTCTAGAAGCAAGGTCCAGTAGCTGGTGTACTGCGTTCATTTTTAAAGCCCCTATATCGTCTTGACGGTATGTCTTTCAAAGGTATGGAGTAATTTGTATTTTTGAGCACATAAACGTGCATTAGGGATAGTACAGTCGTCATGGTTGTGGTCGGTTGCAGTGTTCATTGTCTTCAGAGTTTTGTCGTCGTGTGTCCAAGACGTCCAGGAATGGGCCATTTCTCTCTACATACCCCCTCATTGTGAACCGTGTTGGTGGATAAGCGGTATCGAGGTGATTCTTCAAAGGTAAGGATGTTTCCCCTGCGTATAATGATTCAATGGGCCTTTACTGCACCACAGTCGTGATGATTCTGGTGATCTGTGAAAGTTACTCGTTTGGAACTCTTTTTCATCGGAGGGGCATCGCGCTCCTTTGCAGACTGTCGGGTTGAGGAACACGATCGCGGTTGGACGAACGACGCGTACTCGGAGCAGCTTTATCGGCGATAATGACAGCACCTTCCTCGCCCTCTAAATTCCGGCCAAAACAGTAGATCCCAGTGAATTGGCTCATTTCTCCCTAAGCAGCCCAAAACCCATGATGAAATTGCAGCAAGTAACGAGGCGAATGTCGGCCATCAAACAGTCAGCATACCAAATACAACTATACCTGATAATGAGAGGGAGACGTGAATATTCATAGGTGTGCGGTAGCATGGCGACTGCAGCCTATAAATACTGCATCCCCTTGTGCATGAACCACCTGTATCTGCTTTGTCTCTGATGATGGGTTCTAGCAGGAATCCGTAACGTCGGACGAATAAAGCTCTTGTCCCAGCCATCTCGTCTTCTTCTTCCCGACTGCCTCTTGGGACTTGTCTCTTCGTTTTCATTGGCAAATATCTACCTTGCCGACACAGGTGAAGACGCGAGTTCTAGGAACTAGTTGAGAAGAAGTAAAGGCGGTCGCTCGAACCCGTCTCAGCCACTATCTCTGATGATGGGTTCGAGCGAGAATCCTAAACGTCAGGCGTATAAAGCTCTTGTTCCAGCGATCGCTTCTACTTCTTACCGAAAACCTACCTGTCACTCTGCTTGAAATCCCCCTTGCCTTCTACTATTAAATGAGTTTTATATCTATGTTTTTTTCGAACATATCAAGTCAAATTAAGTCCCAACATTACCCAAGACTACCAATAAGACCGGTCAATAATAAAAAGCCTGGAACAGCGCAGGGAGAGATCAAATTAAGGTGATACGCTGGCCAAATTATCAGTGTTCGTCCTCGATGTGTATTCTCAGTTTGGATATACGTAGAGGATGCTTTCAAATTAATGCCCGTATGTTGCATTTGTAGTGAACATTGCCCATCCTTTATTTCAGCCTAGTGTATAAACATTAACTGGTGCTTATGGCTCACAGCTGCCTGAGGCATTTAAAGCCGATTGTATTGTTCAGAAGCCATTTTTAGCAATGCACTTTCCTGTCATGACGTTTTTTGAATATAATTTGAACCATGGTCTGTGTCTGCTCCGTCTCGGAAGTTCCAGTTAACACATCGTTGTTGGTCATCCTCTGAGCTCCTTACAATGTCTCCGTACAACCTACTGAGAGATTGCCCCTTTTTGCGGCACTTCTATCTTCCCGAGATGCACCGGCCTTGAGTGCTGCGTCTTATGTCTAGGGATTGTTGGTAGCTCTCTTCAAACATCCATACGACAGTTCGGCCGTCGTGTCTGACGATGTCCATTGTGTGCTCCACAGCAAGGTGCAGCAGGCACGGTGGCTTGCACGTGAATTAGTTTATAATGAGCGTGGACTTGCGCAGCATCTACCGCACTCTCTCCTCCCCCCTCCTGAATCAAGAGGATCGGAGGAGGAAGTGGACGCAGGTGGATGGCACGTACCACCACACCCCCTGGTATAAACAACACTTGACCAGGATTTTAACCAACGACAAAAGTGGGGGAGGGGGAAACAGGGATCCGAATTTGCGCGACCTGAGCTGGTAGCTGGGTCTGCCACTACATCCCGAATGTTGGCATTCCCGCTAACGTCTGCCTGAACCCTGTTGGTTCAGCATATCCATCGCGTGGCCCCGTCTTGGGGGCACAACACAACAACAACAACTTACAACAAAAACTTGGCAAACCCACATCCGGGCTCGGTTTGAACTTTTCAGTGAGACTTAGGGTTGGATGTGGGAATGTAGACCCGTTCGTACTAGAAGTGGCGTTGCCCTATGTTCTAGCGGGATGAGGGCTATGAGAGTTAGGGGGAGTAGGTGCCACCTGGAAACCAGTTGGGTCAATATGAATTATTCAAAATCTGCCAAGACATCTATGAATTACGTAAGCCTGGGAGTCATCTGGTGGATTCTAGGTGAATTACTTAGGAAATCTGGCATGGGTAGTCAGCTTACTGTATGAGATTTGGTGGATTCTGGACGTTGCAGTCGGTTGGGCGGGTAACCTGACCCAAATATGAGTAAACTCGCGTCGTCCGGCGGGGCCGCGTAGCTCAAGTGGTTAGAGCGTTGGTTGTCCTAAAGCCTTCCCATTAATGCATGGGTTCGAATCCCACCGAGGCGCAAAGTTTTTCACAGTTGGGTCAATATGAATGAGTCAAACCGCCTGTCCTTAGGGGGGAAGGTCCATGATCCCGTACCTGAACGAACTTTAAAGTGTACCGGTGTTGGTTGGCGGTAACTACTCGCATATTTTCTTCATTTCTCCTCAACGCGTTCCTATCCTTTGCTTGTTTTGCCTGTTAGAAGATTCGGCAAGGGTATGGTATATGACGCCACTGGGGGAAACTGTAGTTGGTAGTACTCGGAAACACGATCCTGCTTGGTTACCAATTTTTCGCTTTCGGTCGGTGCAGTACTTCTAGCGGATATTTTCGATTTTAGGTACTTGGTCAACTGCCGCAGTTACGACTCACGACGACGCTTGCAGTCTCGCATTGCATTGGGGTTAGGTTTTGTTTAAGGGTAAGTTTTTACGGGTAGGAATATTGTTTAGAGTTAGGGTCGCGGTTCAGGGTTATGGTCAAAAGATAAGGTTTATAGGAAGTAGAAGTGATCGCTGAAACAAGGCCTTTTGTTACCTGACATTTAGGATTCTCACTTGAACCCACCATCAGAGGCATTGACAGAAACCGTTGATTCGCGCACAGGAAGTCGCAACATTTATAGGATGCAGTCGCGATGCTACCGCATACCTTTATTAATTGACCGGGCTCCCCTTCATCAAGGATTGTTGCCCGCTGGTGCGCTAATTGCTTGATGGCCGGAATGCAAGCTGTTAATTTCTGAAATCTCATCATCCGTGTTGGATGCTGGCGTAATGATTGCTCGGTCATCTGGCTCACCGGCCTGCGCGCTCCCCAAGTGGTTAATTACTTTGGCCAGCCTATGTCTCAGCACGAAATATGGAGGGGAGATGTCGTTGCACTTGTTGGTAGACTGGGGTTCCGTGAACCATGACTCAAGCAACAAGGGCAGTTCGACAGGACTCGTGCCTTCACTCTAGAATTTCGTCTTATGAACCTCTTCCGAGGGCGACCTTTTACTGCACCGCACAAAAACAAACGGTGATCAGAATCTCTTTGGCCAGAAGCCATTCTAGTTCCTCCCACCGACTTTGTTTGCCGTCCTGCTACGTCAAGGTCACTCACGTTTATAACGAAGGTTTCCGAAGACGCAGAACTTTTACTAATACTGGATCCGCCACGGATGTATGCGTGCGCATAAACCGCTGCAGTGATTCTACTTTTGTCGCTTGTTTACGATCCCGCTGCCCAATGTCTAAAATTTCTCTTAGATACAGTCAAAAACATCTTTACATCGGTATGCTGCAAATCCAGGGAAATGGATCGGGCTTCAACCCAACTATAGTAATTAGATGGGTACCGAGGGGACCAATGTGCACTTCTTGCCAGCGGTGACAAGGGAAACGGTCGTACCTGGCCTTGGTCTTGCAAGTTTATTATGCAAAGTGTGGTCGAAGGAACGGTTTCGCAGATTCCACTGGATTAGAATGTGGCTGCTGTGGCTATGCGAAATGCGGAAGATGTCATGTTTCGCGCTCTGCTGGCCTATACATATCAGCCTGTGAACAGCTTCAGGGCGTGGGCGTCGCGAGGCCGACAGAACTATGTGCGTGTGTGCCGCTTACAGCCCATTCTCAGGGTTGATCACTCTACCTGAACGACCGAGTCAAGGCTGATTACCTCATCAACGCTCTCTGGGTGACCTTTACGCGCGTCGGTGGTATTCAAACAAATCAAGCATCGATGTAGATGCCCCACCGTTATCTGGCAACAACCCGCCTTCTGAAACGCATGTTGCCCAAATCTGTCCACTTTTTCCGTCGTTTGCAAAAGTTTACTGAAGTGGTGTTTGTGTATCAAGGTTTTACTTGAGCACGAAGCTGCGCACAATTTTAAATCGCCTGGGACGACACATTTCCGGAAGGGAAAACTTGAGGTCCTAAATTCTGAAGTCTCCTGAGCATCAGAATTCCGCATTGAAAGGATACTCCGGATGATGCACTGCCCTGAAAAAAAGTCATATTAAATATCCCAAGGTGGTGAAGTAAACATACATTGGCATTGTGAAGGCGCGAATATTGCGGCCGTGTGTATTGAGTATTTCCATCTCCTCCTTCGTCAGGGTAAATTTAAATATCTGAAAGCATTTTGGAGGGAGTAAGGAGACGAAAAAAGGAAACGTTAGTATTTGAGCAGGCTCAGTGAACGAGTCGGCTAGACTAGCTTTTCATACGGCTAGCCAATACTACACAAACACAACCCCCGCATACCCCATGTCATTTTGTTGGGCATCCTAAGACGCTGTTAAATCTACCCCCAATTTATGTCCTGCAGATGGGCGATCGCATGTTTCCGAAGCGTTTATTATATATAAGGCTCATCCAGCTTTTCGGTTTTCTTATCTTGTGATGGTGTTGGCGGTCATTGTATTTAGGATGCTACTGCTGTCGCCATTGATGCTGCTGTTGTTGGTGATGATGCTGATGATGGTGATGATTGTGTTGTGGTGGTGGTGGTGGTGGCGGCGGCGGCGGCGGTGGTGATGATGATGACGACGGCGATGATGATGACGATGATACTGATGGGGGTGTTGACAATGATGACGGAAACAGCGACGATGACAGTGATGAGGATGAGGAAGAGGCTGCTTGCGACTTTAGTGGTTAATCTTTCTGCAAGGATGTAGTCATCAATGGTAGAGGGCGTTCACCGATCGTTCCTACGGAATTCGCTCGTCCCGTTGTGCCTTACGGACTCTCTCTCTCTCGAGCCCAACCGGCAGCCGCGCAGCGGCTCATGATACTGGCAGAATGTTATTAGCGACAAAGATAATGAAGACTGGAATGGCCATTTCTGGCTTATAAGCCGTCGTCAGTCAGTCACACCCAACTCCGAAGCGTGGAACACCTGGATCTCGATCCCGCGACCTGTTAGTTAGAAGTCCAACGGCTCTAACAACTCAGCGGGATCGGATCCCAGATGTTCAACACTACGGGGTTGGGTGTGAATGGCTGACGACGGCTAATAAGCCTGAAATGGCCATTCCAGTTTCCCTTCTATTTGTCAATAATAAGTAATCATCAGCGTACAATGCTGCTACTCTTCATACTGTGAAGCCCGCGTGCACATGCTCACTTCGTCAATACTGGTTTGGCAAATTTGTGCCCGCAGACTTTCGGGCGGTCGCGTTGTGAACAAGTAGTCCCCAGTGGATCATTTCCTCCACACTTAATAATTCTCAAAATTAAGAGCACAGGTGCTAGCTAAAAGTCTCGACACGGTAGGTTCGGATCGTCAGGTCGTCGCCCAACTTCCTCGTGGGCTTTTTGTTAAATACCACGAGCCTATCACAGCTGGATCGTGCAGCGACTCCAAATAGACGAAAAACGTGTGTGCAGTTTAGGTAGTACCAGTACTGTCAGTTTGTCTTATATTTAATAGTTTACATACTACTATATGTCTGTTAGTAGGGTGTAAATAGTAACTTTTGTATTGCCGAGGCTGCCGGATTTCAGCTCAACTATTCAAATCAACGTCTGGATCGGGCCAAAAATTGCGCTACAAGGGATTTCCTCCAAGCTACTTTAAAGGAGTCAAGAAGGTAAGCGTTTCTTACATTTTGTACAAAAAAGACGAGAGGGGTAACAATCCTACTGAATTACCAGAAAAAAACCCGAGTTTTATTGCTTACGTTGAACATAGCCTTAATCCTTTCGGCTTTTGAGCTGTTTGCAACCACGGAAAGACCGCGTTGTACTGCATGCCTAAGGAGAACCTGAGCCGGCGTCTTCCTGTGGGCCTGGGCAATATTCTCCACGTATTCGGCATTCAACGGAGATGGAATATCCCTGTTCGAGATCGGTAACACAGAGATTGATAGACAAAGTATCGGATGCAAATTTCTCGCACTTGTGCAGCGGAAAGTGAGGACACACTTTTTAAGTAAGAAGGCAGATTTGGGGATAGCACGATTCAGCAGAAAAGAAGAGTTGGGAAAATTATAGCCTGAGGATGCAGCCGGGTAAGAAAGTTGTTAGTTCCAAGTTCATTGCGCCGCTGCTGCGGTTATCGGAGTCTGCACTCTGAGGAACAATTATCAGGCCATATCCATTTGGCATTACTGCCTGAATCATATTTTGGAAGACTTTGTTCACTTTTCTATTTTAGTCCTTATCGCCCCGTCTGCTTAGCTCGAGTTCGCTTTGAACGACTGCAGAAGCAAACTCTACAATGATTTCTTGGCCGGTAACTGCCTATACACCTTGAATCCTGACATGCTTCCACTCTACGTAGCAGAGAATTCATCTGTCCGGACTCTCCGCTGTCTCCCGTGCAAGTATCCATTTCATTACTAAGTCAAAGATTGTCCACTGAAAGTCTACGCTCAGAAAGGCAATTTAATCCACGCTGGAGTTAGCCAGAATGCAGCAGGTGTACACCGGGATCTGTTTTGTCCTCTCGCCTACAGTCGATACAATTTGAAATCGTAATCGGATATTGGAGAGAAGAAAGAGTGAATTGGGCGCTGGGCAGGTGGCCATAGCGAGATGTCGCCGCTCTTCAACGATTGTGACAGGCGAATTGTCGGATTGCCAGTTGTCCGTAAGACTCTGCCTCCAAATGAACCCCAGTTTCTTTATAGGTACCGGAAAGACGAGTCTGGTCCTCATAGTTGATCACAGATTACAGATCTAATAGACGCAAACTTTTTTACTGTAGGTGGGGGACAGTAAAGGCGGTGGTGTAACGCCCCAATACCTGTGTAAGGCTGTTCGAGTGATGAAACCCTTTTGGCGCGCGGAACTAGATAGCGTAACTGCGTTTCGGTGAAGATGGACGGTGTCCCTTTCTCTCACTACCACCGTCCCCATTCCCGCAACTTAGCGTAACGCTCGCCTCGCTCTCTCTCTCTCTACGCAGGCATCTCCCTCGGCCCTACCTTCAGCGCTGCGTTTCCAACCGGTTGTTTAGGTGGCACGTCGGTGTCGCCTCTCCATCCAGACAGGTTTCTCCCTTGTTATAACTCATCCCGCTCGTTCAATCAACTATTAAAATACAGTGAATGACAGATCTCATGAAATGTTGGTCGAAATTCTGAAATGTGTTTTCGACTAGGAAGGATTACTCAGATGCGGTTGTAATACTGATTATCTTGCGGCAAAGCCTTATAACATTTCGGACTGGGCAGGATGTCAGCTTTTAACTGCTCTGCTTTGCAATCTCCTATAGCAACCGTACCTGGTAAAAAATGACTACTCAAGCAACATGCATTTTTCACATTGATTTTCGATGGTGTTGCAAATTCAGATATATCTTATAGAAACCATGAACAAAAACATGCTTTCCTTTAGTCGTTTGATGGAGAAACACGTCATCTTTATATTTTATACTTGAAGAAGGGGTATAATTAGGTTTTTTAAAAAGTTTCTAATTATAAGGCTTTTAAGACTGCAATGTCCATTCACATAGCATCGTACCTGTCCATTTGCCACTGCTTCTCATGAAATGTGCAACATGGACCGCATCCATTGCACAATTTTATGGACTCCGTGTGACATGTGTTTAAAGGCATAAAAGAATATGAGATTATCTTTACGCGGGACGCATTCACTTTGTAGACTAAAATCACTAAGCGCTAATGCGACGGCTGATCAAGCTCCAAATTAGTCGGGAATTATCAAACATTTCCAAAACCTAATTATACTCCTTGGTCAAATATAAAAAATAAAGATGACGCGATTCTCTGTCAAACGACTGAAAGAAAGCCTATTTTCGCTCGTGGTTTCTATAAAATATATTTGAATTTGCAAGACCATCGAAAATCAATGTGAAAAATGCATGCTGCTTGACTGGTCATTTTTTACCGAGTACGGTTTCTACAGGAGATTGCAAGGCAGAGCAGTTAATATCGGACATCCTGCCGAGTTCGAAATATAATAGGGTTATGCCGCAAGATAATCAGTATTACAACCGCATCTAAGTAATCCTTCCTAATCGAAAACGAATTTCAGAATTTCTGCCAACATTTCATGAGATCGGTCACTCACTCCATGTTTTCCCAGTTTCCATCTCCTCTCACTATGGCTTATTGCCTATTTAACGCCTATGCTTCTCTTGTGCATGCATCCTAAAGGCTCTATTTAGATCGTTTTCAGCCAGGATCGCCTCCCAGTGCTTCGCTACTTCAGTGTATGCTAACCTCTACGTCCTCAGCCACTACAGTGGCGACTTGGCCAGACAGATGGTTTCATTCCAATCGACTCGGGCATAACACCTTTAATTACTAGTTACGAAAGTGAGAACTGCTCACGATGTTGATTGGCAAAATAAGCAGAGGTGGTGCACTTTAGTGACTTACTCAACTGCGCCCGGAGAACCGAAGGGTGCGTAGGCGGTGATCTGAATGCCTTTCGAGTGACAGTAGTCAATTAGTTTTTGATTTAGCCAATTCACAGAGACCTCAATTTGATTAACCGCCGGAGGTATTTTGCAGACGGCCAGAATGCGATCAATTTGAGACTTGTTGAAGTTTGAAACTCCGATCGACCTAACGAGGCCGGCCTCAACCAGCTCCTCCATACCCTGCACGGAATGAAGCGCATGAGGGAAAACACTCAAATCAACATCCGGATGAGGGCTGGGTAAGGATTAAGTATATGCACGGGACAAGGAAAAAATGTGAAGAACTGCCTACTATATTTTCCAAAGTAGGTGTCGTTCTGCAGATTTTTTGGTCGACCCTTCGTCAGCAGGATGACATTCGCCGACTTCTGCGGCGCCGAGGAACCACTACTGCTGAAATATCTACATTGGTTCATTGTTTGGCATGCCCCACACGTTATTTTTTACTAAGAGGAAAGCTCAGTTTTTAAATAGGCTTTGCGCGGCGAACAGTCGAGTAGTAAAAAACACAAGACGTAATGGTAGATGGGATATGCAAGTCTGTCCGTATAGGAGGAGTGTTAAAACGCTGGCATATCCTTACCCTGCGCATATACGTAATCCTTGCCAAAGGCAAGTTAAATGACTGTGACAATGAAGAATTCACCCCAAACATAAGAATCAGTTTAAAAGACGGTCAGATGCGACAATGTAGCCCCACCTGAAGTAAACAAACTCCAGCCACCTAGACCGGTGGTAATAAGGGTTATTACAAGCGGGGCGGGGGGGCGCACTGGCCACGAGGTCAAGTAGTTGAGTGACCGATCTCATGAAATGTTGGTCGAAATTCTGAAATGCGTTTTCTATTAGGAAGGATTACTTAGGCGCGGTTGTAACACTGATTATCTTGTAGCACAATCCTATAAAATTTCAGACTTGGCAGGATGTCAGCTTTAGAACGTACTTCTTTTTGACCTCCTGCGGAAACCGTACTCGGTAAAGAAGGACTACTTAAGTAGCATGCATTTCCCCATTTATGTTTAATGGTCTCATAAATTCAAATATATTCGATGAAAGGCGCGGATAAAGTGCTTTCTTATACTCATTTGATTGAGAATCACGTCATCTTTTCATTGTATCTCTGATGAAGTAGTGTAATTAGGTTTTAAAAAAGTTTTATAACTCCCGAATAGAGTCCATAAAATTTTGCAATGCATGCGGGCTATGTTGCACATTTTATGAGGAGCAGTGGAAAACGGACGAATACGATGCTGCATGAATGGCCATTGCAAAGTATTCAAAAATCTTAAAATTAGAAACCTTTTTAAACCTAATTACACTCATTCTTTAAGTATGCAATAAACAGATGACGTAATTCTCTATGAAATTAGTAAAAGAAAGCATTTTATCCGCGCCTTTCATTGAATATATTTCAATTTGCAATATCATCGAAAAGCAATGGGGAAAAGGCTTGCTGCATAAATAGTCATTCTTTACCGAGTACGGTTTTTACAGAAGGTCAAAAAGGAGTATATTCAAAAGCTATCATCCTGCCAAGTCTGAAATATTATAAGATAACGTCACAAGATAACCAGAGCTGAAACCACGCCTAAGTAATCCTTCCTAATCGAAAACGCATTTCAGAATTTTGGCTAACATTTCTTGAGATCGGTCACGCACTATATGCAAAAGAAAAAACTATTGGGAATGCGCGGCTGCACTTCGAGTGGTCGGGAAATAGCTGCCCTAACCCCTAACTCCAGCCCTAACCTCCATCCCTAATCCCGCACATATATTTAATCCTCGCCAAATGCAACTCCAATGTCTGCAACTATGAAAACCTTATCCTGAGCATAAGAATCCGTTTAAAGGACTGAGATGAGTATAAGTGAAGTAGACTTCGTACAAGTCGATTTGGCTAATTGTTCTCTGTGGGTGGCTGAATGCGTCTATTAGCGTCCACAAGACCTTTGAGCCCTAGGTAGGATGCGGTTATGCAGGGGTTGGGGCTAGGGGTTAGGTTTAGCGGTTAGTGTTAGGGCCTATGGTTAGGGTGGGGAAACATAACCACATCTGACTAAGCCACTACATACAACGAAAAACGCTCCTATAAAGGAGAAGCATGTAAATGATGATTGTAAACCCCCTATTATTATACACTGGTGGGTCACATACCTTCCACGTCTCCTCCAGAGGAACATATTCCACTTCGATTGAATCTGGATCGAATGCTAAGTACTGCTTACCCTTCTTTATCTGCACGCATAGAGTCAGTAAGGCGGAATAACCTTAAAAGGAACAGGGAAGTGAATGAGATATAGGTCCAGGTATCTGAGTCCCAGTCTTCGTAAACTTTCCTCACAGGCTGGACGCACATCTTCCAGGCGATGGGCATTACACCACAACTATACCAGAATTGGAGTTACGACCTCGGCAAACCTTTGACGTAATGAAGATGTCCTCGCGTTTCAGCGTTCCGTCATCAAACTTCTCCTTGAGAGCGTCGCCAACTTCAACTTCATTTTGGTAGGCGTGAGCGCAGTCAATGTGTCGGCAACCCGCCTCAATCGCCCACAGGACTGGCTGTTCTGATTCGTATGGAGTTGACTGAAGCTGGACAAAATGTGGGCGAACCAACCATAAATGTGCCATATCCGACTTGGGGCATTTTATAACCGCTGTTGAGAGTCAGGAAGGTTTGGTCGGAAGCCATAGCAAGGTGAGGAGTGCCGTCGCCGCGCTTTGATAAACAGGGCCGTCCTAGTGTGCAGTGAACGCGGCAATTTAATGTCTAGGTGGGTTCTGCGGGAACCAATCGCATACCGAACTTTGTAACTGTCCTGCTATATCTTATGTCAGATATCGAGTAAACATCCGGCGATTCTGATTAACTGCAGCATCGAAACGCATAATGATTGGAGTGAGAGTCGAGTCCTATGAAGGAGTCGTAGAGTCCCGCATTGATCAGGGTACAAAATGACGGCGGATATACAAGTGACACATAGGCAGGCGCCGATGAGCGTGCGGAATAAAAGTGCATGGTGTGGCAGGCGCCTAAACGGCCTACAGGCTTGTGTGTATGCACTGCCATATCGCGCAGAAAAACAAACGAAAGACGCATATTTAAGGTCCCCCCAAGTCGTGCAGTCCCCGGTAGTTGCCACTCAGAAATGTCTGCGTCCTTATGCACTCCTTATTTAAAGTGCCACTGGAACTCGCGTACGGAAGCACTCCAGAAATTATTCAAGCAGCGCGCTCAATTCCGTTGCTATATATATATATATATATACTGGAAGATGGGCATCCCAAGAAACATAATTCGAAGAAGAATGAGTCCTTTGGGAAAATGAACAAACTTTATTTCGTAAATTTTCGAGTCTGGTTCCCCAGCTCGTCTTCAGACGTGTAGTAAGAGTGAAGAAACAGTCAAAATTTAAACAATGCCGAAAAAAATCGATATTGCTCTGTCATGACTGAGGATGGGTTAATGCTGTGGGCTGATGTCACGTCTTGATTGGCTATTACCTTTTCCATTGTTCTTTGAGACTTGTGTACATGGTATCAAGGTCGATGCGTCGATTGATGCATGAATCATCAGAGTGAATGGCCTCTAGGAATTCTCGGCCTTTCTTATATGGGCAGGAACCGACAATGCGTGTTTTATCCCAAGCGAATTTGTGCCCAGTTTCAAGAGTATGCATGGCGACTTGGGATAAGTGGTCCCGCCGAACGTATTATACCGCAATCCCGACATAGGTACTAACTAAAAGCCCAGACGCGTGTTTCGCTGATATTCTGCAGCTACGTGACACAGCTGCGAGGGGTTCGGCTCTTCAGTGGGGCTCTCAGCGTTCTCTATGAGGTTTCCATTATATACCAGAAATATCATGTCCCGGAGACTTAACGCCATGTCCTGCGCTGAGTCATTTCTGTTTCGATGGCCAGGTCCTGCGGGATTGAAGTAAAGAGAGAGGTGACGTCAAATGACACCATGACCTCGTCTGCAGTGAGTCGCGTTCCCCTGAGCCGTTCCAGAAACTGAGTAGCTGAACAGACCGTTGTGGTTGCGCCTGAGGTGAGAGGCCTCAGGTGTCGGAACAGCCATTTAGCCAGATTGAATGTTGGCGCGCCGCGAAGTGACACGATTGGTCGGAGGAGGACATCGACCTTGTGCACTTTGGGTAGCCCGTAGAACCTTGGTGCGGTTGCATCTGTTGGTTTAATGACCAGTCGTACCGACTTGCTTATTACTTTGTTCCTTTGCATTTCAGCGAGCGTTTTGTCCAACTGCGTCAGCAGCTTCCTCATCTGCTCATCATCACATCGGAGGTAGGCCTGTCGACCATCCAGCAGGTTGTTAGCCTTCTGAATGTAGTCGGTCTTGTCCAAGACAACTGTAGAACGCCCTTTGTCTGCTGGCAGTACAACAATGCTCATGTCGGCCCTCAGTTTCTTGAGGGCATCCTGTTCTGCTCAGGTGATATTTGCGCGTGGTTTGTGCGCCATCACCAAGGCGGTTAAGTGTTGCCGAAAGAGGTGTTTTGTTTCGTCGAATTCCTCCATTTGTTTGAGAATCGATTCCACTGTTGTTGGTGTACAGGAAGGCTACCGACACACGCCAAATCCTAAGCTATCACAGTAAACACCCGTTATGTCACAAACGCAACTGTGTGTGAACTCTCTACAGTAGAGCAGAAACACATTGCAGCGAACCGCATGACAGAAGGACAGAACTCCGCTATCTTCAGCGCCTTTTCATGGCCAACGGATACCCCCGTAACTTCATCGAGCGCAGCAGGCAGTCTAGACAAGGCCAAAATTGGGCGATAGAACAGCACTGCCATACATCGACGGCGTCTCTGAGGCAGTTTCCCGCCTCCTAAGGCCCTTGGGGATCGGGTTCGCTCATCGACCAGACTCAACCATTCGACATTTGCTTATGAGACCGAAGGCCCCCCTGCCACGAGGCGAGACGACAAATGTCATCTACCGGGTCCAGTGTAACTCTTGCCAAGCAAACAACGTCGGAGAGACGGGCAAACGGTTACAAACTCGCGTTAACGAACACATGCGGGCAGTGAGGAGAATGGACCCATTGTCTCTGGTGGCGGAACACTGCGCGGACTCTGGACACACTTTCGCCTTCCAGAACGCCAAAATTCTGGGTCGGGGCAATGACCGCGTAGCCAGGGAAACGATCGACGCCTGGCACACGAAGACAACCTCAATAAACCGTCGTGTCGCCCTTCCGACAGCCTACCAAGTCCTCCGGACACAGCTCAACGAACTAAAGAGCAAGCGCGAGGTCAGGCCGGACGTGAATCTAAACACGAGAGAGCCTACGACGGACCTACACGTAGCCACACCGCAAATCGGGCCCGACGAAGACGCAGTCAATAATACTGTTGCCACAACTACTACTCCGGCAGGCGGGGGGAAACGCGGTCAGAGGGATGCAATCAAGACTAGCAACCCAGCGCGACAATTAAGGTCAACGCGAATGCGGGCGATGGCCACCAACGTTCAAATGCAGCCCCCCGACGAGAGGCAGGCAGATTGACAGCAGTCACCCTCCCTCCCGCTCTGCCCCGGCGACTACAGGACGATTCCTGTGCGTATGCGGGCCATTAGTGCCAAAACCGATTAACCACTCCCCCGGTGTTAGCATGACTGATATCTACCCCCCTACTATAAATACTGAGTGATGCCGTACGATACTCACCTCCGACGATGGATGCTTGTCTGCTTTTGAAACGTCAGGACAATACAATCATGGTTCCCGAGATCGCCTCTTCTTCTCACTTATGTCCGGGGACTCGAATCTTCGCTTCTATCAGCATATATATACTTGTAAATATTGGAAGATGGACATCCCGAGAAACATAATTCAAAGAAGAATGAGTCCTTTGGGAAAATGAACAAACTTTATTTCGTGTCAAACGTGATTCTTGACCGTGTGCAGCTGAATGATATGTCTCGAAATTTATGACGTTAGCAAATTCTGCATGCTTTGTCGCCTTTGCCTTGTTCATAAATGCTTACGTCCACGAAGACGATGACAGCCCCAAAACTCTAGCAAAGAGTATTAATGAGGATCTGACAAGTTTTCGGATGGCAAGAGTCATAACAATAGCCGCCATTCAGAAGATGAGACCTAAGGACGCTGTGGTCGCGAGATTCAATGGTCTTCATAAGATGCACAAAGCGGAAATCGGCAGAATAAGATTTGCGACAAAGACAAGGGAGAATGAAGTGGCCATTTCTGGCTTATTAACCGTCGTCAGCCAGTCATACCCAACCCCGAAGTGTGGAACACCTGCAGCTCGATCCCGCGACTCCTTGGTTGGGACGAGTGGGTTCCTTAAATCTATCGGTGAGCGTCGGTCTGCCGGGGCGGAAATTCCCTGCGCCTGCCCTTCGGGGGACCCCAATGTCGGGGCTGGCCAAGTGGTTATTCCAGCGCCAAATTAGAAGATACCACAGTAAGAACCCATATTGTCTCAAACACAGTTCTATAGAAAATCTCGGCGGTGGGGTATAAATACGCTGCAGCGAGTTCGATGGCGAAAACAACAGAACTCCGCCATCTCGAGCGCCTCATCACGGCCAGTGGGTATCCTCACAATTTCATTGGCTGCGATAGGCAGTCTAAACCAAGCCAAAGTCGGGTGGCATAATATCCGAAAGTCTAAATTTCACTTCCATACATTCATAACATCATTAAGGCTATTGACGTCTTCTAAAACCGTTGGCAATCGACATCTTCCCTGGGCCCCTCTCAACCATTTGACAGCTGATCGTAGCCCTAAGGTCCCCCTGCTACGACGTGAAACGACAAACGTCATCAACCGGGTCCAGCGGGGCTCATGCAAAGTGTAAATATGAAATAACAGTTGGCATTTTAACATGCCTAACAATCAATGCTTCTTTGGCATTTGCTAAAGTTAGCGGCTGTTGTGTGCCGTAATCCTGTTTTGATTGGCTGCCGTCCCTTATGCCTTCATTCCTTACCGCTTCGCGACCGTCTAAGAGGACTCTTGACTGAGCCTCAAAGCGAACTGGATGCGCGTATCCGTAACCCGATCGATTAACGTACTTCCTTAACATACATGCACAGGAAGGTTAGACGACCATCAGAGTCTATTCTCCTGATGGTTCGAGAACAAACAAGTTTTCATTGTCGAAGGTAAATTTCTACGGCGATTTACAGTATGTAGTGGGTGTTGTTCCTGCTGGAATACCACAGTCTTCAAGGTCTCCAATGAGCCATTGTTGTGGACAGTCTCCCTGCTCGGAGGTGTCTCAGTCATTTTCAATTTTTACTTGAGATCACCGCTCGGGATCCCTGATTCGATATACCAATTATTGCATGAAGAGAGAATGCCTACTATTGAAACGGACCTGTTGACCGAAAATCCCATCACATTGCTGAGAACGGCCCTGTGTGTGGAAAACTCAGATGACAAGGAAAAGGCTGAACATCTCTCTTAGTTCGCTTGGATGTGGTTTGGTGGCCCCACCTGAAGTAAACAAACCTCAGTCTCCGCTAATACGCGACTGGTGGTAATAGGGGTTTTTACAGGTGGGGGCGGGGAACGCACAGGCGATGAGGTCAAGCAGTTGCATGCAAAAGAAAAGGTATTGGGAACGCGTAGTTGTACTGCGAGTAGTTGAAAAATAGTTGCTATAACCCCCAACCCTAACCCCTAACTATAACCCCTAATCCTAAACCCTAACCCCTAACCATATCGCCTAACCCCAAACCATCAACCCTAACCCCCAAACCCTTAACCCCAACCCCAACAGTTTGTGTCCATCAGGTGGGGCTACCAAACCACATCTTACCCCTAGTTCTTCTGGTTCATCGTGACAGGTGAACCCGATTTTTCCCACCCAACACCTACCATTGAGGCAGTCCTCTTCACCGGAGTAATCGTTCAGAAAAAGTTGATTAACCTGGAAGAATCCACTTTCCAAGGCCCTGGTGCAAACCCGTTCAAGCTGCTGGAGGATTTAGCCCCCGAAATGTCCAAACGTTAGCTCTGCTCTTCCAAACGTCATTTGCTACTGGGTGCTCACCCTCCGATTTGAAGTCCGCTACCATCAGTCCGCTATTTGAGAGCGGAGGTCAATCATTCACGAATAAGCACAGACCAGTGACCCTTGCCTCCATTTGTTGCAAAATCACGGAGAAAGTCGGTAAGAAAGCGTTGATGCCGTTCCTCGAGCAGAATGGCCACCTCTCCAGTGCCAAACACGGCTTTCGAAGTGGTAGCTCCTGTCTCACAAATCTGCTCCTTACACTCGGTCGCTGGGCCAAAACACGTGGCGAAGGCAATGCGGTGCACGCAGTCTACATTGAATCCAGAAATGCTTTTGGCAGCGTTCCTTACTATCGTGTCCTGCATAAACCGATAAGGCGCGCGTTTCGAATTTGGTTTCAAATGTTCGCTCTCCGAGGAATTTAGTTACTTCGAGATTTGGACTTACTGTACGCTCTTAGAGCTTGCCGGAATTTAGACTTGAATTCGACTCATCAATATCTTCCTCCCAACTAGTCTCCTGCAGCACATTCCCAGAACTCCGATTTCGGCCTTCCTCGTTTCTCATACTTGCAAGCCCAGAAAGTCGGATTAGCTGAAGAACAATTTATCCAAAGTTTCTACAAAGGCTGAGTCGCTTTCCTCCTATTAGACACTGTTTCATCATCGCCTCAAAGTATTTGTCTAAATTTTTGCTCTCGACCATACCTTCCCATTCAGCTAATGAAGTTACTATCTACCGAAAGATCGTCATAAAGGCCTTTCCTTCATACTTAAGTCTACGCTCTTTGTGTATATAGAAAAGTTATCCAGAATGTTGGAGTCTGCACTAGTGTTCCAAAGTAACGCGCACTTGGGATTTGAACCGGGGACCTCAAAACATAGGGCTCGCTCCGCTAACCCCTACACCACCGACGCATGGCCGGACAGCTCAGTTAAAAGCTTTGTTAATTCGTCACCGCAGGATCTGGTAGGATATTCATGTAATGGTTGTCAAACGATAGCCTACAAGATGCATCAACTAGAGGAAGAAGTAAGAAATCTGAAGGAACTTATACACAAGACTGTTCCTACAGAGGACTGCCTGGTGTTATCTACGCAGAGGCTAACTCGGAGTAGAGCGAGAGCCATCCAGCGTAAGGAATCCCCAGAAAGCAATCATGTGGTGAATAAGACCTACTATTAGTAATCAAGTCGTGGCTTCCGATGAAAAAAAGAATAAGAGGAAGAAGACGACACTTAACACCACAGGGAAAAGTCGCCAGAATACGAAAGAGAGTATATTAGCCTTACCCGAAAAGCGGTTGGAAAATGAAACGAATGAAAATGTGCCAACGGAAGAAGTGGAAGTAATGGGGAAGATGACGCCCAATCTTAATAATCCCCAGACAGTGTTCTCATTTCCTGAGCCTAACTTAGAGGGATTATCAGTTAGCGCAAAGACATATGGCTATGGACCCAGGGTGGAATTAGCTGCCACCGCGAATTCCCATGTCAACAGAGTCAATAACCGAGCTGAGGAAGCCTCTAATTCATGGGGTTCAAGCTCTCCACAGAGCCCTCTGACGGGAGGTATTGTTGATAGATCCCAGTGTGCAACTATTCACGATGCCTTAACAGGATCCGCGGACGAACTTCACGGGGACATAAATACCAATATGGCAGCTCCTTCCTCTTCTCCAGTCCACTTCGACGAGGCAATAGGGCCAGCCAACGACGTCCAAATCGCAGAAAACAGAGGAATGCTTAACAAGGACCACCGTGTCATAATTCAGGGCCTCGCAGAGTCCTCCGCCAGTTCCCACAGGGAACGAATCGCTGCTGACTTAGAGCAATTCCAGAAACTCCTCAATGAAATGCTGCAACCAACAGAAGATGTCACAGTCCTAAAGGCGTTTCGTCTTGGTAGCCGTACAAATGTCGCTCCGAAGACGCGACCACGGCCCCTAAAAATCGTCCTTGGTAGCAATGAGCAGGCGAAACTAATACTTTTCAGGCGTTTTCGATTGAAGCATTCCCATAAAGGAGTGTTTTTTCAGCCGGACTATTCACCTGCCGAGAGAATGAAACGCCACGAACTTGTCCTAGAATTGAGAACACGGCAAACCAACGGAGAGAAAAACTTGACAATCTACAAAGACCGGATTGTCAAACGACATTCCGCTCCCCTCTGGATCAAGCCGATCCGAATGACTGCACAGCTACCCCAGTAGCCC
>CACRXP010000052.1:266016-294989 GCA_902702965.1 Spirometra erinaceieuropaei | reverse complement strand
GCGCGCTCACCTCCCCTATTTTTGACTTCATTAAAACAAAAAAATATTTTTCTGCTATTTTCTACATTTTTCGGCTTCTATCTGCCAATTTAGTGCCCTTTGCCGATTGCCCCGCCCGTTCTTCCCCTCAAAACCGCCATCCCGTTGTACCCGACCCACCTAGAGAGGATTTCTCACTGCGGCGGCCTGTTTGGCTTCCGCCCGACATCTTTCCTGGGCCCCTCTCAACCATTTGACAGCTGATCGTAGCTCTAAGGTCCCTCTGCTACGACGTGAAACAACAAACGTCATCAACCGGGTCCAGCGGGGCTCATGCAAAGTGTAAATATGAAATAACAGTTGGTATTTTAACATGCCTAACAATCAATGCTTCTTTGGCATTTGCATAAGTTAGCGGCTGTTGTGTGCCGTAATCCTGTTTTGATTGGCTGCCGTCCCTTATGCCTCCATTCCTTACCGCTTCGCGACCGTCTAAGAGGACTCTTGACTGAGCCTCAAAGCCAACTGGATGAGCATATCCGTAACCCGATCGATTAACGTACTTCCCTAACACACATGCACAGGAATGTTAGACGACCACCAGAGTCTATTGTCCTGACTGTTCGGGAACAAAGAAGCTTTTATCGTCGGAGGTAAATTTTGTACGGCGCTTTACAGTATTTAGTGGGTGTTGTTCCTGCTGGGATGCCGCTGTCTTCAAGGTCGCCAATGAGCCATTGTTGTGGACAGTCTTCCTGCTCGGAGTTGTCTCAGTCAGTTTTAATTTTTACTGGAGACCACTGTACAGGATTCCTGATTGGATATACCTATTAATGCATGACGACAGAATGTTTACTTTTGAAACAGACATGTTGACCGAACATCCCATCCCATTGCTGCGAACTGCCGTGTGTGTGTGGAAGACTCAGATGACAAGGATAAGGCTGAACATTTCTCTTAGTTCGGTCGGATGTGGTTTGGTAGCCCCACCTGAAGTAAATAAACCCCAGTTACCTCTAATACGGGACCGTTGGTAATAGAGGTTTTTACAGGTGGGGCCGGGGAGCGCACAGGCGGCGAGGCCAAGTAGTTGTATGCAACAGAAAAGCTGTAGGGAATGCGCGGGTGTACTTTGAGTCGTCGAGAAATAATTGCTTTAACCCCTAACCCTAACCCCCTAACCCCTAACCACAACCCATTACCCTAAACCCCTAACCTTAACCCCAACCCCAACAGTATTGTGTCCATCAGGTGGGGCTACCAAACCACATCTTTCCCTTAGTTCTACCGGTCCATCGTGACAAGTGGACCCGGTTTTTTCCCACCCAATTTTGAGGACCAAGAAACACCTACCATTGAGACAGTCTTCTTCACCGAGGCAATCGTTCAGAAAGAGTTTCCAAACCCGGAAGAATCCACTTCCCAAGGCCCTGGTGCAAACCTGTCCAAGCTGCTGAGGGAGTTAGCCCCCGAAATGTCCAAACGTTAGCTTTGCTACTGGGTGCTTGCCCTCTGATTGGAATTTCGCTACCATTAGTCCACTATTTAAGAGCGGAGGTCAAGCATTCACGAATAACCCCAAGCCAGTGACCCTTTCATCCATTTGTTGCAAAATCACGGAGAAAAACAGTAAGAAAGCGTTGATGCAGTTCCTCGAGTAGAATGGCCTCCTCTCCGATGTCCAACACGGCTTTCGAAGTGGGGGGTCCTGTCTCACAAATCTGCTCTTTACACTCGGACGAAGGCGTTGTGGTGCAGAAATGTCTTTGGCTTCATCAATAACTGCGTGAGAGACCTGCAATGGAGGTCATCCTGTTCGCTGAAAACATAAAATTGTGAAAATTTGTTCCTTCCAATTATTTGGACCATTCGCGGGGCTGTATCCGGAGAAAGCTATACAGGCCTGAAGACTCTGGACCGTCAAGGATTATACCGTCCTAGAGGAGGTCTAGGGGCGGCAAAAAACATGTCAAAGATGTGAGAACGCTACCCTACGATAACAGGCTATCAACCCTCAACCTATTCCCCATTTTCCATGGGCAAGTACGAAATGATTTCATACCAAACTGTTGCTTTGTCCACAGTGCTTTTTCACTTGGCGCAGTCATCCTTAAAAATATGCATAGGCAATGCAAGTATCATTAGATGTAAGCGTTTCTTTAATAACAGGGTCGTTGCATCAAAGTTGACACTCACCAAGCCACTCACTTACTAGCTATACACGCGCTCACATACCAGTCGCCAAACCTACGTGAGACAATACTACTTGCAATAAGTGGGTAGACGGTTGTGTTTACCATTTTTCGACAAGTAGAGCGCTGCTTGCATTCCGTATGCAATTATGTAAACAACCGCTTTTCACACTTTACTTATATATCGGTTTTTTCCTAGACAATTTTTAACCAGTAAGGAGCCCAAAGGTGGTCGCCTATCTTTCCCTTAATGAAACCTGATTCACCGCAGTCTTTGATCTACAAAAGTGTATGCACTTTCGTAAGTGGACGTGCCCCAACAGTGATGGGTGCCCAATTTCCAATATGCGCATGCTGACTTAGGCTAAGTTTTTTCGCCTCTTCGCTGTCAGTCGATGTTCACGTATGCGTGAAAAGGCCGATTTTGCGGGTTGACCGCAGTACATTGCATCGCAGATGTCGCACAGAAGCTGGTAGGTGATTCCTCTCTTACCTAAACAATCAATCCCATCAGTCACTTGTGTTTGATACCTCCTCATACATCCTTCAAAGAGTCCGTGCACGTTCTTACTGTAAGGAAGAGCTCGTCAAATTTCTGTCTTGTGCGCTTGACTGGAATAACCAAGTTCCTCATTCTTTTCATTTGACTCTCGCTACCTCATCTACCGACGTACAAAATCACGGGAGAATTTATTTTTCAGAAACAGTCTGGACACATTATCAAGTTCTAGTTGATAACTCTCGCTGTCAAAGTAATATTTTTGCTCGAGGAGGTAGGCTGCTGACGGCACTCCGTTTGTAAGCGGTAGGATGATGCAGAATAAGTTCTGTATTGGTTTTTTTGTGGTAAACCGTCGGGCGAAATCTTCCTCCAGTCTTTACTGTACGTAAACACCAAGAAACAGGAGTCTGTCGTCGACTGCCTTTTTGAGGGTAAATTAAATTCCTGCAAGTGCTGAATTTATAACGCTATGGGGCATTGCCAGTCAATCAGAAGAGTTTTGGTGACCGTCTTTTTTCATGTGATACGTCACCGCCCAGGAAGATCTGTAGACTACGAGACTTTGCTGGAGCCACCGCTAGGCGTGCCGCCAGACCCGGCTCGGTTCCCACGGATTGGGAATGCCACAGAGACCATATCAAGAAGGAGCGATTGCAGCCTGACTTTCAGTCCACCAGTCCGCCAATGCGCACACTGGGATGACTACGGGGTCAGAGTTATCCTCTCAGTTAGAAACCTTACAAGCCACGGCTTTTAGCGCAGCATGATAGTTGCAAACGGGTCAGATTGTTACTAGTGAGGAAAGTGGACTGGTAATGAAGATGGGCGCATAGGAGATGCAGTATTTATAGGATACTTTTGCCATGCCACCACATATCTAACGTAATTGACAGTTTCGCATTTATCGCTGATGGTCGTAATTGGTGAGATGATTGCTTTGTTGTCCCAATAGCAATATGTGGCCAGCCTGACAACAACAACAACAACAACAACAGCCAAGAATCCAGAATTCCTGCAAAAAGTTTGGAGTAAACACTAGCACGACAGCACCCTCGATCTAACCGTCACCAACACCAGCACTGGTCATTACCGCTATGCGCTTACTAACTGGTTCGTTTACTATTTACCATCACATCCGCACTTCAACGCTGTGAGTACTCCCGTTTCCCTCTATGACTGTCAAAGCGAGTGCATCGTACATTAAGGCGACATTTCGTCAAAGTGGTACGACGCCTGTTCGCTCACTATCCATGGTTTCTCAACAACATTCTTGTCTCTCAGCAGCGGTTATAAGATTCCCCAACTCGGACTTGGCACCTATATGCTTGGTTTCCCTTAGCATTGCCGAGGTTTAGTCAATGCCGTATTAAGCGGAAAAACCTGTCTTCTGGGCAATCGACGCAGGCTATCGACACATCGAATGCGCACCTGCCTATCAAAGTGAAGTAGGAGTTGGAAGGGTTCTCAAGCGGGTATTGGATAATGGGGGCTCTGAAACGTGAGGACATCTTCATCATATTAAAGGCATTCTGAAATTGTAATCTAACCTCAGATGGTAGTTGTAGTGCGATGCGCATCGTCTGAAGGATGTACGTCCAGCGTGTATGGAGAGTTTGCACAAGCTGGGACTTAGGTATCTGAATCTGTATCTCATTCCCGCGCCGGTCTCATTAAAGGGAATTAGATTTTCCAGGCCTTATGTCCATAGTTAAAGGAGGGCAGGCAGTTCCCAAAAACGATCGAAAAGCTTTTCAGGACGTGCCGCTGGAGGAAACTTGGAAGGTGAGTGAGATTTCGACCAATCGCAAACTTGAATATTTCCAGCTGCCATCTATGTGCCTGACTTTTCTCGGAGCGCGTAATTCTCAGTAGATTTCCAGCTTCGGCTGAAGACTAGCTGAAAAATTCCGTTCGTATGTAGGGGATACAGTAACCACTGCCTTTTTGTGGTGTTTCTGCTCAGGGAATGGAGGAGTTAGTTGAAGCCGGTCTTTTTATGTCGATCGGAGTTTCAAACTTCAATAAGGTCCGACTTGTTCGCTGTCTGCACGATACCTCCAGCGGTGAACCAAATTGAAGCCTCCGTAAACTGGCCGAATCAAAAGCTGATCGACTACTGCTACTCCAAGGGCATTCAGGTCACCGCATTCTCACCCGTCCGGTCCCCGAACGAAAAGAAGCAAGTTACTACAGAATGCCATTACTGTTCCTTTTGTAGGTTATCGACGCGCGCAGATACCATGCTGGAGCAACTGTGGGATATCTTGTCTGAACCAATCAAATGAGTTAGCAGTCCCTAGACGTTCAGCCAATAGGGAAATAGTGTCCCTGGACCAATCAGAGTAAAGTCGTCACTGTCTACGTTCTCGCGCATTTCAGTGGCCTTTCTCGGACTTGTCAGGTTTGGGGTCAGCAACCCGTCCTTTGCAGACTAACCGGGATTGGAATCGGATTGTTTGCCCGTCACAAATGACAAGGAACGCCATCGTCATGTGGGAGGGCACAGTTTCTTTTCGCAGTTAATAGTGACCGGTGTGGCGGTAAATGAGGGACTATTATGTCTTAACCAATCTGAAAAAACAGTTTGTCTCTCTATCCTGCCACTAACTTCATCGGCTTTACCCGCCGGTTACATTTGCTTTTATCGGATTTGCGGTCTCAGACTAACCGCATTAGCCATACTCGCTTTTCCGATAAAGGAATGACGGCTCTGTCGGAAGCATGACGACGTGGATAATTGAAAATCTGGTGGTTCGTCTGCCACAAACCCGTAGGGGAAATTTGGATTACAACTAGAGGTGTCTGCTTATCGTCCGCTTCATGCTCTCTTCCGATGGCATGAGAGCAGGCGCATGTCCACATACAATAAGTGGGTTAACACACGAAATGTCAGCAGAAATTCCGAAATGCGTTTTCCTTTCGAAAAGATTAATTAGGTAGGGTTCTAAAGCCAACCACCGTGCAGTATAATTCTATGATAGTTCAGTTACCCCAGGATACCGGCCTTCGAACAAACTTCTTTCCGGCTGCATGCAAAAACTATACTCTGCAAAAATGACTACAAATCTAGCATGCATTTTTCTCATTGATTTTCGACGCGCTTAAAAATTCAATTATTTTTTTATGGAATACATGCATAAAAATATTAATTCTTCTGCTCATTCGGTAGAAAATGACGTCTTCTTTCACTTTTTTACACTTGTACTTGGGGTTTCCAAACTATTGGCCGTATATTTTCCGCGTACGAAAAACTACACATTGCCCTACGGTACTAAGAAGAGACCATATGGGGTTCATAAAATCAAGCAGTGGATTTGAGTCACATTGTTAACTTTACAAGCCACACTGGTAAATGCAGAGACATGACGTTTTATGACAAACCATTTCGCGGTATTAAAAAAACTCACAATAAGAAACTTTTTAAAGACCAAATTACGCCCTTTCTTAGAGTATAAATTAAAAGAAGACATAATTTTATACCCATATTTTCCATAAAATATAATTGAATCTTTTAGGGCATCGAAAATCAATGAGAAAATGCATGCTACTTAAGTAATCATGTTTCTACGGAGCACGGTTTTTAGATGCAGCCGGAAGGCAGTTCGTTCAAAAGCCGGAAACTTCAGCGAATTGAATTATTATAGAATGACGCTGCATTTCCGAGTTTCTGTTGACATTACATGAGTTAACCCGCCTACAGTACGCTGCTTGTTAACGAACTTAGAGTATATGTACTATTTCATGAAATGTTGACCGAAATTTTGGTGTACGTTTTTAGTTTGGAAAGCTTACTTAAGTAGGGTTGTCGTGTCGCATTATGTTAAGACATTCCAGCCATTTCAGAATGCCAACTTTCGAAGGAGCTTCTTGTCAACCGCCTGAGTAAACCATATTACTCAAAAACTGACTACTTAAGTAGTATGAAAATTTCCTGTCGATCCTCGGTGCAGAATAACATTACCGAAAAAGACTAAGGGGAGTGTAATGGTCATTGCTGGCTGGTTAGCCGTCGTTAGCCAGCCATACCCAACCGCGAAGTGTGGAACACCTGGGGCTCGGTCTCGCGATTTGTTGATTAGAAGTTCAACGCCTCTAACCACTGAACCACGGGCTCTTTGTGCTGTTGATTGCGATCGGGAATGTACAATGGCAAAAGAGAGTTCACCGACCATTTTTACGGACATCACTCGTCCCGTTATGCTTTGCGGCTCTCTCTCTCGAGCACAACTAACAACAGCGCAGTGGCTAATAAGCCACAAATAGCCATTCCAGCTTCCCGTGTCTTTGTCAGTAATACTATTCTGCCTGTATTAGGCTCCACCGTGCAGTTGCTGGTTGGGCTCGAGAGAGAGCCCGCAAGGCACAAAGGGGCGAGTGAGTTCCGTAATGCGATCTGTGAGCGCTCCTATGTCACCACATATTCACATGTATTCTTTCATCTACTCATTTCCTAGCAAATCACATCTTCTTTGAATTTCCCGCCCGGAGAAAGGGTATCTTTCGGCTCTGAAAAAGTTTCTACAATAGATGGCCTAACTCATGAAAGTTGTCAAAATTTACGAATGACTGCCAATCACTCGCAAACCGACATCAGTTCATGGATCCAATGTCTATTTTAATTAAGTGCAACTTTGAAAGCATTCACACATAAAAGAAACACTTCTGACCACTGTACAGGAATCCTGATTCGATTTTCCTATTAATGCATGACGAGAGAATGCCTACTATAGAAACAGACCTGTTGACTGAAGATCCCATCACATTGCTGTGAACAGTCGTGTGTGTGTGGAAACCTCAAAGGATGAGGATAAGGCTGAACATCTCTCTTAGCTCGGTTTGGTGCGGTTTGGTAGCCCCACCTGAAGTAAACAAACCCCAGTCACCTCTAATATGGGAGCGGTGGTAATAGGGGTTTTTACAGGTGGGGTCGGGGAACGCACAGGCGATGAGGTCAAATAGTTGTATGCAAAGGACAGCTATTGTGAGTGCGTGGTTGTACTTTCAATGGTTGAGAAATAGTTGCGCTAACCCCTAACCCTATCTCCTAACTCTAACCCCTTTATCATAAACCCCAACCGAGACCCCTAACCTTTAACCCTAACCCCTACCTATAAACCCTAACAACAACCTTTAACCCCAACTACAACAGTATTGTGTCCATCAGGTGGGGCTACCAAACCACACCTTACCGAAATATGGAGTGGGGACGTCGTTGAACTTGTTCATAGATTGAGGTCCCGCAAACCATGACTCACGCAACTCGCGGCTCACGGGATTATCCCCTCTCGCGAGAATTTCGGCCTCATCGAACTTGAATGTGTGGCCGGATCATGTCGAATGGGCCGCGACCTGATAGTTGGCGTCATTTCTCCGTACGACTGCCGCGTGTTCGGCAATTCGCGCCCGGAGCAGTCTTCCAGTTTCTTCGATGTAGTTGCTTTGTCCCCAACTGCATCAGATGCGGTAAACGACTCCAGATGTTTCTTACCGTGGCAGTGGGTCTTTTGGTCTGATCCCCCCGACGCCTTGTGGTGGCCTCCGACCTGTGTGCAACTCAAACCCCAAGTGGTGCGAGAAAGCGACTAACGGCCTGGGAGACATTCTTCATGTACCGGATCGCTCGCCAGAATTTGGTGTCCGCAGGATTTTGCCGCTCGTCTCGTTTGAGCATGTAGAGGTCGACGAAGTTGCGCGGGTAACCATTTTCTCTGAAAACCCGTGGAAGTTATTGAGATTCGACAACCTTGTCTTCCGATTCACTGCAGTGCGTCTCAACACGCCGATATTGCGTTCTTACGTAACTGCGTTTGTGGCGGATTGGGTGGTTGCTGTTGCTGGAGGCTGGTCAGTCCAAGACCTGCATTGAGCTGACAGAAACTGCCCTGGGCGAATACTGTTTCCAGGCGGTTAAGGTCAAACAAAGCCTTTCGGTGATGAATTACGCAGCAGCCTCAATGTCTGATATGTAAGCACATGCACTCATGGCTCCGCTCCCTGGGTTTTTGCTTCTAATCTGTCTAGCTAGCGCAAAATCACCCAAGTACGTCACCTACTTGGCAATTACCTGCTCAAACAGGTCAGTAAGTCTGCTTACTGTTCGTATTATCGATTTCAAACAGGCATATTCCACCAGCCGCGGAGGAAGAGTATGTGAATAAAGTTGTTTTTTCTCATGGGAGGACACTGGCTCAAGTTCTGCTTCGGCATGCCATGCAGCGCGGGTTCTCAGTGCTTGCAAGCAGCATGAGTGAGGACATGATAAAGGAAGACTTCAAGGTGAGCAGTTAGTTGACCACTGGTTTTTCGCAGTACCTCTCGGTGACCACTTCCACCCTCTTTTGATATTTATGAAATGTGACAGTGATTACGAGCAATTACCGAATGTCCAGTCGTAAGCATAAAGGTCGAAAAGACCTTGTCTGGCATACTCGAGGCGAAGATTCCAGTCTCTGTGTATACATTGAAAGGAAAAAACATGGTAGGCAGTGTTTACACCTCTGAAAGGTTTGAAATGCAAGCCACGCCCCTCGACCAAACCGACATTGGCATTATGCTTCACACTGTTTACCGATCGCACGGGTTTTTCGGCGGGTAGGAGGGTGCGACTTTGACGACGACACTTCTCCGTTCAGATGGGAGCCATATTATATGATACAAAACCATACAAATCAATGTTCTAATTGCGTTCATCATTATTTCAGTTGTAGTCACATTGGTCACTATAATCCTAGTTGTCATTGGTCCCCCCCCCCCCGGTACCTTTCCAACAACTGACACCCGTGTACTCTTCTCCACTAGTCCCATCCTACATGGAGATTTCAAGGACAAATTGCCAGTCCAGACCACTTCTATGTGTATTTACTCTTTCACCTGCTCCTGTGGGACAGAATATATTGGTCGCTAGAGCCGGCGTTTGTCCAAAAGAATAAGGGAACACCTTCCAGCATGGTTAGGAAAGGGCCAAATAAAGAACGTCCGCAGCTCTATCCTCGCCCACATGGTAGACGCAGACCACTGTTTAGATGTCGGACAGGCATTCCGAGGGATTTACAAGGTCTCGACAGGCTATCCAAAATCACTTGGACAACGTCTGTTGACAACAGCAGAGGCGGCTGCAATCAGGCTATACAAACCAGTTCTATACACACAAAAGAACTTCGTACGGGTCCCACAGTTACCATGGCCCAAAGTCACCATGCCAGCCACCTGCGTATAATTACCCGTCCCAGTGCCCGCCATCCCCCTCTCCCCTGACACTGACGGCAATTATGTTTTTCACCTCGCCCAACCAGACTCTCCCCCCAAACCCCAGCTACAGAATAACTTCTGATTGCCCGCATTTTCCTTTTAATTATTTCGACAGCACTACAAATGTATAGGCCTGATGAGAATTTCTCGAAAGCTTACGTATGCTCGCCAAATTGTCTTTTGAATATGCTTAACTGTTCATCTGACTGATCCCTCAGTGTAATGCCTGCCCGGTCATAATACCGCCTTGTAAAAGCTCTGTTTTTAAGTGCGCCAAACTTTGGTCTTGAGTCTTCCAATGCGTCGCGAAATGTTCCAGTATTTCAGAAGAGTATTTGGCGAGCTCACGCGTGTTTTTGATAAATTCTCATCGGCCCTGTACATTTATATGGGAACGAGGTACAAACAGAACGAGGTACAAGCAGAAGAGCTGACGGCAGCATCCGAAGAAGCGTCTAACGAAAGGACACCTGGTCTGGACAAAATACAAACCCCCCACAGTTGCATACCCCTTCAACAGAAACGTAATCTGGTCCGCTGTTTGGCGCAAAGGGCTAGAAGAAGCTGTTCGGTAGATAGCGTTGATGAAGAACTTAGAAGTATCCGGGATCTGTTTCGCGAGAACGGGTATCCTGACAGATTTATTGTAAGGAATCTTGCCGAACGACCGCCAAAACTCATCATACCGACCGCAGAAAAGAAAGCTCTGTTCCTTAAAGTCCCCTTTTAAGGGGAAGCGGCGAGTGCCCCCCTGAGAAGGCGCCTTGACCAAGTCGTTCCGCTGACCTCGCCAGCAGCAAAAGTTCAAGTATTGTTTTAGATCAACCCCGTCTTACGTGGGGAAGATAAGGATAGGTTACCAGCTCAGACCACCTCCGTGTGCATTTGCTCCTTTACCTGCTCTCGTGGAGCAGACCACATTGGTCGTACGAGTCGGCGCCTATCCACAAGAATACGAGAACACCTGCCGCCATGGCTGAGGAAGGGTGATGTTAAGAGCATACACAGCTCCATCCTCGCACACATGGTTGGTTCTGGGCACCGTGGGGATCCCATTGAAGCCTTCCGTGTGATTTACAAGGTCACACCTAACTACCCTAAGCGACTGAGTCAGCGCTTTCTAGAAACAGCAGAGGCAACTGCCATCAGGCTACAGAGGCCGGTCCTGTGCGCGTAGGTAAACCTCTTGCACACTCCGCGTCTGCTGTGGGCCAAGATCGATTAACTGTATGCAGGTCTCTGCAGCCCGCCCCCTTCCCTCCTCCCCCCCCCCCTTGTGACACAGCTCAACCTAACCCTCACTGCCACTGACTACCTCCTCTCCTCCCCCCTCCACTCTATTCACATACCCCGTTTTTATGGAAGGACGAACCATAATCGATTGCACTTATCACTCATGTGTTCCCATATAAATTTACGGGTCCGATGAGAATTTATCGAAGGCACGCGTAGGCCCGCCAGATACTCTTCTGAATTGCTCCATGGGAATTTTTGCAACTTTGAAACATTCCAGTAGTTGTCGATAGGTAGGAATTTAAGACGCCGAGATGCGGTCGCATGTGTCCTTGAGCGTGGCATCCACCACCCAAGCCTTCGCTATTTGAGTGAGGTCCGATTAACAGCCAGTTTGTCAGTTATCTAACAACCTAATCACAGAAACACTCCAATTGTGCTCCAAATGTAGTTTTCCCCTTCTCACTATCTTCCGAAAATTACTGCAGACTGGGAATCTTTAAATGGTTATTGTTTCAGGGCGATGGGTTACTCGCAGGTGATGAGATTTCAGCAATTAACAACATGCATGCCGGCCATCCAGTAATTAGCGCACCAGTGGACAACAATTCTTGATGAAGGGGAGCGCGGATGATTACTACGGGTATACGGTAACATAACAAAAGAAAGTACGATGCTGTCTCTCTGTTTCATTGGACATGATTTGGTAGCACACTCGTGCTGTGGACATGTGAGCCGCCCAGGCACGTACCAACGCCTCAAGGTCATGCACCCTAGTGTTCGCACGCACGCACCGCAAGTAGCGCAGCCGCCTGCGTGACCTTGACTCGCGTCCCCTGGAATTCGAACTGCTTGACTGGACTCTTCAAGCCCGCGCCTACCAACAAGGACCTAGGCACTCCCACTAAACAAATTCCACCAGCCCTGGCTCTCAGAGGTCACCGGTTTTGGAGCGATCCATTGTTCTAGAGCACATGCGACGGCTTTCACTTTCATTAGAACCAATTGTTAATCTTTCTGTGGCTCGTTAATTTTAATGACCACCAAAGGTTTTACAAACCAAACATAGACAATAAGAAGCAACTCATATTGTGTCCGCATTGCTATTACATCATAAAAAAGTAGTGGAAAACTCTACTTGTTTTCTGTATATTGAGAAATCCAATTAGACTACGTGCGGGTTATGGCCTTGTTTGTGCACAAGTGCAGCGTGATCTTGTTCAGAATCGATTTGGAGTATTTGTGTCAATATGATAACAGGGTGATAGCAATGGCATCGTCTTTGATTCAGAGAAAATGATGGACACGGATAATCTACTGCCCTGATGGAAAGATTTTTTACTGCTTTCAGGTTGGTGTAGTGAAGATCCAGAAGTTGCGATTTGGTGTGTTGAGAAGGACAGGATGTTGTGGATGTCGCAGCACAATATTAGTCACTTCCAACACGTAGCGTCGACACGAAAATTGACAGCGACAATGATAATGATCGTGAGCTCGAGAGGGAGGGAAAGGAGGAAGAAAAAGAAGAAGAGGAGGAGGAGGAGGAAGAGGAGGGGGAGAAGGGGTGGGAGGAGGAGGAGGAAGTAAGCGTATAGTACGTGGACTCATGCCATGCAATTCAGGACCAGACCGAATTAGCATGAGCTAGCACGACGTCCGCATTCTCTCATTGTGGAAGCCCAGTTGACGATTTTGAAGCCAACGACGCAGCGGTAGGGGTACCACTCTGGTGTTCTACGAGGCCCGTAATTTCTGTCCCTTAATTTGGAGTGCAAAGCCAATGCGAAGATATTTCCAGGACTCGTTTGTCCCCATTTATGCCCGAAGCGGCTAAATTCTACTTCACTTATAACTGGGAGGAATTTAACAGGTGTTCTCTTCATAGCCGAGCGCTGACTTGATGTGACAAAACAGAGAAGTCGTGTTTTTAGAAAACTGACCTACCTAACTGTGACAAACTCGGCGGTCTCTGAGGGATTCGAACCCACGATAGCAACGGTAAAGCTTTAGTACAGCTGGTGTTCTAACCACCTGGGCTGCGAGGCCCCGACCAGTTGCCATGAGTTTAGTACCACTTGGAACAAGGTACTCGCTTGACCTACTGCAACTTTTGAAACCCGCCAATTCTGGTAGAGTAAGCTGACTGCCCAGGCAAGATTTCTTAAGCAGTAAGTTTCGAATCCACCGGATGACTACCAGTCGCACATAATTAATAGTGTTCTGGCAAGTGTGATTAAACTTATGGCTCCCGTTCGGGGCCTCCTAGCTCAGATAGATAGAGTGTTCGTTGAGCTCAACTTTTTCCCTTGGTGTTGCGCGTCGGAAGCCCATCGAGGTCGTCAAAACGGAGTCTTATGAGTGTCGAATAAATTATTGTGAAATAGCAAATGGAGCAACGTTCGCATTTAAGCTGACCCTGACACTGTCAGCTTCTTTGATGTTCAAAATGGCTGCCAGACGCACACTATCGCCTGTCGGCCTCTCTCGCGAGTGTCTGCGCGTGCGCACCAGGACTCTCCGGCATTCGCCACTCCGCCCTCAAACTGGCCAATCAGAGCCAAGGTCGAGTAAGGTGTGCCCTAGCTTAAGATGTTTTGGCGCATTTCCCGACAGACACTAGGGACGCCGGTCATCCGGGGTCGAGCGTGGCCTAGTCCGGCTTCCGACTCTCTTCAACCCCTTCTACGGTAATGCTGTACAGAATATATTTTCTTCTCCACGGGCGTCCACCTTTTTCTATTCGGGACCGGACCTGAAGGTCGTAGTGGTTAAGGTCTCACTATGTCTTTGACTGCTGCGATAGCGTGACAATTTGAATGTAAATTTTACTTTTATTACGGTCGCTGCCGTGCAGAGAACTTGGCTCGTCCGTCAGAGCGCCTACGCACTGACTTTCGCTTTTTTTATGAAAATAAAAGTGGAGTGCGATTACTCAGGCTGGAATTCAGAGTTTTCTTTCCTCATGGCAACCAAACAAACAAGCCCGCTCTTAAACTACCACGGTAGGCAGAATGGCATTACCGACAAAGACAGGGGCGACCTTTTGGTTGGAAGTCTGACGCCTCTAACCATTGAGCCACGGGCTTGTTGTCCTACCGGTTGCAATTGGGAATATACAATGATAGAGAAGAGCTCATTGATCGTTTTTTACGGAACTCGGTTGCCCTGTTGTGCCTTAGGGCTCTCTCCTGAGCCCGTGGCTCAGTGGTTAGAGGCGTTGGACTTCTAACTAACAGGTTGCGGGATCCAATCCCAGGCGTTTCACATTTCGGAGTTGGGTGTGACTGGCCGACGACGACTAAAAAGCCAAAACAAGCCATTTCAGTCTCCCCTGTCTTTGTCGGTAATGCTATTCCGCCTAAATCATTCGCCGCTGCGCGGTTGCTTGTTGGGCTCCAGACAATGGGACAAGGAAGTTCCGTAAAGACGATCGTTGAGCGTCACTCTACCATACCACAGTGGACCAAAAGTTGTGCCCTCTCGGACTTTTCGAGGTCGACAACTCTAAAGTCCCCAAATCGCAAGTAAGGGAGACAGAGCTGATTAGATAAACTTTTATTACGATAGAGAGCGCATTCGCAGCATAGCAGGCTGTTGCAACAAGGCGCCCCTTCATACGTGAGTGTGCAGTTGTCGTTCTTTTGGATTCCGGCTCGTGCGCCTAGTTTTGTCCATCTATAGCCAACTAGCGCGCGTAAGCAACCGCGACGAAAACCCCACGGGCAGACTGCCACCGAGGTAGAACTGGCGGAATAACTCATTGCATCAAAAAATCGAAGGTAAGGTCACAATGTGGTTTTTGCGAGACTCGCCTATTCAAACCTGAGGCCATTCTTATGAAATCTTGTTTATGAGGAGCCGGAGACGAGCGTGCACTTGATACGCGTATATGAAGCTTCAGCATCATCAACTACTGCGCTCGAGCTCACAATAGGGTTTTGTTCATCTTTTCTTGTGATTAAAACTCGATAATTTGGACAGCGAGGGAGGAAGAGCTGAAATTCATAATATCTGCCGAGGATGAGAATTTCACAATACATATAATCGATCTATACCAAATGAGGCGGATTCTGTCATCTCGCGCTTAGCGGAGGAAATGACTGATGATGGAGACGAGGAAGCCTCCAAAACGCCAGTGGCCGAGTATGTTTTTCCAGTGTAGACTAGGAGTTTTGTATTTCGGAGCCGAGATGTGCAAAAATCCAAAGCTCCGTACCAGAATGGACCTACGGTGACCCACGTTACTTTAAGCAGAGACAAGCCCGAAGCCAGAGATTTAGAGTTAATCCGGTATGGCTGGAATACCCAAAAGAAATTAATTACGTAGGACATGATGACATATGCTATCTCATCAAGCCCAAAAGGATCCGAGTTGAAACGATGCGACTGCTAACGCGAATTTGAATAGAGCTACGGTGGGGATTATACCATAGTCGAGGGAATTGAGTTAAATGCCAGCCGCGGTTATTCGAAGTAATACCTAACTCTGGTACGGTCGGGCCTTCTCAATTATTTATCTCTTCCAATGACAAAGCAACCTCACAGGTACAGTAAGTGGGCTAACTCATGAAATGCGTTCCCGTTAGGAAAAGATTAACTAATCATCATGCAGCATAATCGTATAATAATTACTCTACCCCAAGATGCCGGTTTTCGACCGAACTTCTTTTCGGTTACATACAAAAAATATACTCTGTAAAAAGTGACTACAAATGTAGCATGCATCTTTCTCATTGATTTTCGATGTCCTTAAAAATTCAATTAAATTTCATGGAAGACATGCATTCTTTTGCTCATTCGGTAGAAAATTGCGCCATTTTCAAATTTTATGCTCGAAGGAAGAGTATAATTCTGATTTAGAGAACTTTTCCAATTTCCGAATAATTTTAAACCCCGACTTGCCGTTACACTTGCATTCAGGGTTTTCAATCTACAAGTCGTAAATTTTGCGCGTACGGAAAATCATGAACTTTTCTACGGTATTTAGAAGAGACCATATGAGATTCATAAGATTTAGCAATGAATTTGAGCTACATTGTTAACTTTAGAAGCCACATCGGTTAATGCGGGAACATGACGTTTCGTGAAAGGCCATGCCACCGTATTAAAAGATTGCACAATTAGAAACTTTATAAAACCGAGTCATACTCTTCCTGCGAGCATAAAATTGAAAAAAGACGTCATTGTCTGCCGAATTAGTGAAAGAATAAATATTTTTATGCATGTTTTCCACGAAATATAATTGAATTATTATGGATATCGAAAATCAGTGAGAAAAATGCATGCTAGTCATTTTCTACAGAATATGGTTTTTCATGTAGTCGAAAAAAGTTCGTTTGAAAGCCGGCATCCTGGGGTAACTGAATTATTATAGAATTATGCTGCATGATGATTAGTTTTACAACCCTTCTTAGTTAATCTTTCCGAAACGAAAACGCATTTCGAAATTTCGGTTGACATTTCATAAGTTAGCCCACCTACTGCAGTCTTATATAGGCGTGCCTTCGAGTGAGGCGATGGCACCCTCAGTAGGCGGAATTGTGAGATAACCTGACAAACACATCGGATCATCGTTCGACATCGATCCATCCTCTCGTCTAATTCCCGACTCAACTTATTCGGCCACTTTGAATATTTAACTCTATGAGGTCCTTTCATTCATTGCCGAGAAAACGATGCTTCAGATGCGCCTAGGTGGCCAAGGGTTTTCCTGTCCACGGTGTCCAAGCCGCGTTGAATAGTTTGAAAGCGGAACTCGTAAGTCCTCATATATTTACGCTGTCAGCAGATTTCTAGACCCTGTGAGTTAGTTTAGTGCATGGACGATGCGATGGTAGGGCGCGCTCACCGATCGTTTTTACGGAACTCACTCGTTCCGTTGTGCCTTATGGGCTCTCTCTCGAGCCCAACCAGCAGCCGCACAACGGCGCATGATATATAGGCAGTATGGCATTACCGACAAAGACAAGGGAGACTGGAATGACCATTTCGGGCTTATTGGACGTTGTCAGCCAGTCATACCCAACCCCGAAGTGTGGAACACCCGAGGTGAGCGCCCCCTACCATTGTATATTCCCGATCGCAGACCGACAGGGCAACGGGCTCGTGGCCCAGTGGTTAGAGGCGTGGACTTCTAACAGACAGGTCGCGAGTTCGAGCCTTGGGTGTTCCACACTTCGGGGTTGGATATGACTGGCTGACGACGGTTAATAAGCCAGAAATGGCCATTCCAATCTCCCTTGTCTTTGTCGGTAATATCATTCTGGGCGATGCAATGTCGACGGCCGCCGCGCGTGCTCAAGGTTCCGCCACGTTATTTTGATTGGTCGAATCAACTGGCCAATGGGTGTGCGAGTAGTTGGTCGCGGACATGCGTCGGTGGTTGGACATTTCCGATGACCGGGATCCTGCAAGGCCCGACATCCGAATCTGTGATTTGCAAAAGTTTATTGAATAGTAAGAGCATCAACATTTTAATTGTACACGAAGCGGAAGCTACTTGACATCATTAGGGAAGGCAAAAGCCCTGAAAGAAGCCATATTGACAAGAAGACTGACATAGTGGACTCCGATAGTGCTTCGCGCCTCAGAATTCCGCGTCGAATGGATACTCCGGATGACCTACCGCCCTAAAGCGAAAGCATATTAGAGGTCCAAAGTGGACGGGATAAACTTACCATGGTGCAGGCAGGATGCGAATGTTGCGACCACTTGTGTTGAGGATCTCCATTTCGTCCTTCGTCAGAGTAAAATCGAAGACCTAAAGCCATTTTGAGGGGAATGATAAGAATTATTCTGAATGAAATGCATGATCGGTGGAAGTTTAAATGCCCTTTAATTGGAGCGGGTTCAGTGATTATAGACTTAGAAGAGTTGGCAGGCTATAGTGCCTAATGTCGACAAATGCCAATCCAACTCCCCTCAAATCAACGAACAGTGGTAAATAATTTAACAAGAAAATAAGCGCTCATCTTTCGGCACTTTTACTCATTATCTATCGGCGGTCAATTAAGCCTTTCGCCATGTTTCAGAAGGCTTGGTGTGAAAGGGAGGTATGTAAATTATCACCGACTTTGATCCCATCTGCCAGAGACAAACACTTTAGTTCTTCTGCCCGGGAATTTGTGATCTGTCGTGCATTTTACTAATGCAAAAGGCAGTATTTTAAACGGGCAGACGTGGGACTGAAGGGCTCGATCGGATGAACATTTAGGCTTAGTGGAAAATCCCCAGATTACTGTGAATGAGGTTTATGATATTGTTGTGACCAAACGGTATGGGCGTCTGCGGTCTGAGCGCTACCACAATCAGGGCAAATCCTAGTGCTGGGAGGAGAAGACAAAAGGCACCAGAATGAGGGGTTTATTGTGCACATAAACCCGAGTTGTCCTCTCAGGAGGCAGTAGCTACTGGCGAAGCCAGGGCTGGTGTTGACTGCGTCCAGTCATGCCTGAGAGTCCCTGAGACAGTGGTGGCAGCCGCTTTTGTAGGCTCGTGGGCCAAGCTCAAGTGGTGTCCAGTCGGTGTGTGTTGCATTTTCCGAGGGGTGGTGTCCCAGTGGCTTAGGTTGTGGTTGCGGAGGGGGAGGTGCGTTCAAGTGACCGCATGGACAGCTGCGACTGTGCGGACGCAGGTGTGCCCGAGCTGTTGGTCGTGTGACTTCAGGTCAGCGCGTCTGGAACGGCTCACTGCAAAAGGGTGGATGACCTTGAGGCAGCGAGGTCTTGAACAATTACGCCAGACCGGCCATGATGGCTGCCCGCTACTATCTGTACAATGATGCTGATTTTTGATGGCCTAGCTCAATAAAATATGGACTCCTGTTTAGACAGGTGAGTAGTCATCAGCACGTTCACATCCCACGCCAGTGTGCACGCAACCCCTAAGTGCTAGAAGGCATGTCGACAGTATATAATTAACCCAGTATTATTGAGGCGTTCGGGATGTAGGTTAATTATTCAAAATATATCTACCTGATAGAAAACGCAGTTGCCCAGAAACAAGACCGCATGTTATAAATGGCAGAACCAAAAGAAATCACAATAAATACAACGAAATATAAACGATTTATTGCTTACATTGAAATTTTCCTTAATCATATCCGCATCCAAGCTGCCAGCGAGCACCGAGATATTGCGTTGTATTGCATGTCGAAGAAGAACCTGAGCCGGTGTCTTCTTATGAGCAAGAGCAATTTTCTTCACATATTCCTCCCCCAACGGAGATGGGATATGCCTGTTTTAAAGACCAAAAATGCAGGATTTAAATGCAAAAGAAAACATTCGAGGAAAGTTAGAACGCTTTTTTCGTTCGCGGCAACAATTGGGAGATGGCACCCAATAAAATCCGTCCAACCAAAGCAGCCTGTCTTACGGGACAGGTGGTAATAGGGGTTTTACGGGTGGGGCCTTCGATTGCGTGAACAAATATAAATAATACTAAGAAGTTTTTTTCAGAAATGGCTTTTCGAACGATAAAGTTTAACCTCATCACTATATGGCAACAAAAATGTGCGCGGTGTCGGATTTACTTGAAGAGGCAGATAATATGAAGTCGATCCAGCTCGTATTCCCTGCTTAATTGCTTTTTTAAATAGGGGATTGAACGCGGAATGCAGTTGGCTAAAGGATACGTTCTACGTTGTGCCTTCATATCCTCGCTTTCAAAACTGCACGTTCAGTAAACACATAGGACGTGATTGAAAACATCGCCGCACTTGACCCCGACGAGAGTTGCCATTTTGTGAAATTGCTTAGCTGACGACACCGTCTGTCTGGGATTGTATGCTTTTAAAGTTTTCCGGCCCTCAGCAAAATACCCTTATTTTATTCCTTTCATTAGCCTGTGGACGAACACTCATGCAGTCCTCCGGCATATTTTCATCGGTAACGGATTTTTTTGGGTGCCATCTCCCAATTGTTACCTCGTTCGCTGCTGCGTTCGTGATTCTCAACAATTAGCCGCAGTTGAGTCTTGTGCATCAGCCGAACATGGAGAAAGAAGAGCCGTTCGAATCAGACCGTGGACGGGCCGGCGTATTCTGGACAGATTAATATCGGGTGGGAAACCCCGTTCACCTCTTCCACTACGCCACTACATACCCCTTCTTTCTCGCGTCTAGGGATGTGTAATTTTGGTGTCTAGGTAGAAAGCACATCCTCAGTGCACTTGCATAATCCCAGCTGTAGTTGAGTGGTCATGAGTCGTAACATGGAGTGGACGGAAGCTCAAAAGGTCTGACAACGAACTATTCAAAAATTGCTTTGTGGTGGCTACAAAGGCTTCACTTAGCGCGGTTCTTCTCCACGGAAACAGACCAAATACTCATTAATGCTTATATCGGCCAGACAATGGCGGTACTCCACATCAACAGGAGGATTTCAATGCATGCAAAGCCAGAAGACGAACACAGCGCGTTCTCATGTTAGGCCTACTAGCCTCTGTAAGAAAAAAGCCACTAGCTTTTTAGTCCACAAACTCTGACGTAGTTCTGAAGGGTTTTTTTGGCGCCCAACCCAACTTTTTTTCTTGTTTGGAAATGAGTCCCACTAGTTTACTTTTGTCATCGCATTACGGCACTTCTCGTTCCACATGCTTCGACTGACTCTCGTCACTTACTCCCTTTTTGAGTAGCAATCAACTAACCCTTGGGCATTTACGTGCTTCCGTACTATGAAGCTAAGTTCATCCGTCCGGCTGCTCATGACAGTCAGATGGAACCTGTAGCAGCCGCTCCAGTCCCCCTTTTCTCCGGCTCCGTTTTGTCCGTCGATGGCTGCGACAATCGTTGCCAGGCCGCTGACAAACGACCACCCCCTCCTGTCCAGCTGCAGTGACTCCCGGCTGCCCTCACAAGCTATTATCACCTCACGCGCGTCGGACGACCGGCTTTGATACCCGTGAGCCCCTCTGATTATGCACCCCCCCCCTAATCCTCCCCTAATCCGTCCAATCTCATGACTAGCACTCAGCCAGTCACCCCTACCTACTGACACAGATTTTTCACCCCCGCGTAAACAACACACCGCGACTGACGCTATCCGTGAACGGACGCTTATCGCTGTTGCAAGCAAGCAGCCAACTTACGGCAACCTGCCCTGTGTACTGAATAAACTATTCCTCACAGCTCCCTTCCTGCTGACATTAGACGGAACGAACTTATTGTGCATGGTTTAAGTTGACCTCACATCCTTGACCGCCACAAACCCATCCAGCTTGTACTCAAGTCACAGGTCCCTCATTGCAAGTATGAACTGACGAAACCTAGACGGAACACTTCCAAGTCAGCTAGGAGACAGGTCAATGCCAAGTCAGTCAGCGTCCCGGCTACTTAAACAAGATGATATAGGCAGCAGAAGGTGAGTAAGATGCCATGCAAGCACGCATAATTGCAATCCAAATTACGTGAAGATCATCGCTGCTGTCCCAGATGACGATGGTATCCACAAGGCTTGCGGCAGACAACCTACCCGATTTCCAGTCGACCCCAATGTCATACCACTGGAAGAGTGCCCATTCCTTTTTTCGCTAAATGTGGTTTTTAAATTTCCTGAGAAATTAATCGGTAGCTTGGAGTAGACCAGTCAGTTTGAGACTTACAGACTCGGACTGAAAATTGATATAATTATTTGGACCGACGTTCACGTAATATTCAAAAGTGCTGAAAGACAGCCAGCAGTATATATATGGGTTGCATGATATACCATACTTGAGGGCACAGGTACTAGCTAAGAACCCAAACAGGCATTCTGCCGGAAGTCTGTGGTTGAATGATACAGCTGGCAGGAGCCCGGCTCACCAGTTGCTTACCCAGCATGTCCCGTGTGCATTCTGGTAGATATTTCAGTTTATAAATTTTCGCCTGTTTAATTTTCTCTGAAATTAACCGCCACCTTCGAGCAAATCAGTTTATACGTTAGTCTATAGGCGCAGACCGTAATTTGATGTATGAATATTTGGACCAAATTACATCAGTCCAACTGACAAGAAGAGGATAGCTGGCCAGAGATGAAACATCATATAAAAGCAAATCATTCTAGTGCCTGGAGTCGGTGCAACTATGAGTAGACAGCAAGATTGGCATTTTTATTTTGACTGGCTTACGTATACCCTTTCCTCACTGGCTGCGAGACTGGGGTGGGACTGTTCAAAATGATAGAAGAGAAGAGAAACAATAAAAGGGCAAGTTTCATCAGCTTACTTAACGAAACCTGGAGAACCGAAAGGCGAGTAGGCGGTGATCACAATGCCCTTCGAGTGACAGTAGTCGATCAACTTTTGATTCGGAAAATTCACTGTGACTTCAACCTGATTCACCGCTGGAGGTATTTTGCAGTTGGCCATAATACGATCTAGTTGATCCCTGTTGAAGTTCGATACCCCGATCGACTTAACGAGGCCGGCCTCGACCAGCTGCTCCATGCCCTTAACAGAAAGAGATTCAAAAAAGACAACTAATAACAAGGAAATAACATTAGGACAGAAATTACGATGGCAATCTAATCCGCAACATAGACATCAGGTTAAGAAACTGAGGAGGATATCTTGCTAGAGGCCAGTTCATGACGCGCAGTTGGTATTCGAATCCTAATGGCAATAACCAGTTCACAGAGACAGGAAGGACGAATATACGACATGAGAAATTAATTCACATTATAAGTGACCTAGGTATGACTCACCTTCCACGTCTCTTCCAACGGTACATCTTCAAATTCAATTGTATTTGGATCGAGGGTTGAAAAGTCCTTACCCTCCTCTATCTACGGACGTAATGTCTGGCAGATAGGCTCACCTTGAGAGCCATCGGGTAATGAATGAGATAAAGATCCAGATACTTAAGTCCCAGCTTTCGCAAACTCTCCTCACACGCCGGGCGCACATCCTTCAAACGATGTGCATCGCACCATAACTGCAGCAGTGGTTAGTTTAAAAATACGGAATGCCTTTGATGTGATGAACAGGTCTTCGCGTTTTACACTTCCATCATCAAGCTTCTTCTTGAGAGCCATTCCAACTTGGACTTCGTTTTGGTAGAATTGCGCGCAATCAATGTGCCGATAGCCCGTATCAATCGCCCATACGATGGGCTCCATCGGTTTGTGCGGCGTTGGCTAAAGATGGATAGGCTGGAGGAAAACAAACCATATACGTGCCAAATCCGAGTTGTGGTATTTTGTAACCGCTGTTGAGAGACTGGTATGGCTGCTGAGGTGCCATGGCGAAGAATGGGAGTCTCAAATGCCAGCCTTCGAGTGCGATGATCTTAGCTTATGTAAGACCTCAGTGCACTTCAAGCTAACCAATCGCGTTGTCCTGTTTTCAAGACGGTGCGAACGTACCGTTGGGCGGCGAACGAATCAGCGCGTTGATTGGCAGTGGCTCTGACGGACGATTATGATTGGAGTGCGTACGAGGGCTTTGAGGTCCGTACTGCATGGCAATATCTAGGTGCGTGGGTTGTTTCCTTCTCCGCGCTACGCGCAATGACGCATGTGACGCCCGTCCAGGGGTCGACACAGATGTGACGGTGCAGCGCCGGCAGGATTGAGTGACTTACAACTACGTGGGTTTTTTACTGTCATCAAATTTTTTTCGTTCTTTGGTTTTATAAAGCCCTGGTCAGTGTAAGTTGTGGACGAGAGGGTGTGGTATCACGCCTAAGTGCGAGTTAACGCTGTACTAATCACCCGTGGCCTCATCCGCCTCCGGTCTTGTTGACGCCGAATGCAGGGGGGGGGGAAAGAGTGAGTGGGGTGGTTGCCGTGCCGTGGGTGCCGTGCCGCTATAAACTAATTAACGTGTAAGTCACCGCCTCTACTCTCGCGTGGCGTTCGAATACCCCGTGGGCATCGACGGATAACTTTGGGTACATTATATACCATAGGATAGTCCCCATTTAATAGCTGTACTTATGAGGAAGACTGGCTCATTTTAATCTGAAACGTCTACACTCTGAGTAGCGAGGCTTCTGTTCATAGTTTTAATCTTAAGACAGTACTTGTTATCTAACTGATTATTGGCGCTATAGGCAATTCGGTTATTGCCGAAATTCAGTCCGGATGAATTTGGCCGAACGAACACAGAGGTAGAATTAACATGCAGGGTGAACTCAAGGGGAACTTTACATAGACTGAAAGGTAGGCCAACCACCTGCGGCCTCTCCCGACTCTGGTCTTGTTAACGCAGGATGCAGTTGGTAAGGAAGGAAGGGTGAGGTGGACGTTGTGGAAGTCGGCTATCACTATAAAGTAATTCACGCGCACATCTTCATCCCTGCTCTCACCATGCTTTCAAACACATAACGGTAACCAGCGGACACGATGGTCGAACGGTCGAATATTTTAATGATATGCAGTATATATCGGATGACTTTGGGCACATGATAGTCTGCATTTAGTAGCTGCTGGTATGAGGAAGGCTGACTGATTTTAATCTGCAATGTATACACTTTTAGCAGAGACTTATCTCCCTAGTTTTAGTCTCACAACAGCATTTTATTATCTAATTGGTTACTACTTGTAATTAGTACGTAAACGTTAATGATTACTCTTTTACGCCTGGCTGTCAGCTGTCCGCGATTATGTACAATATCCCTTTTTCACCTTCCCACTTATCAACGTTTTTCTCCGACGACTTGTAACCAATAGGGAGCTCAAAGTCGCTCGCTTATATTTCCCTTAATAAACTGATCTGAAACTGCGCGCTATAGATAATATGGTGATTGTTTATGTTCGGGTATACTCCTGGCCAGCCACCTCCGCTGTTTTCCATCTCCAGTCTTCTTGAATCTGTCTTGACGCCAAATCCATAGTTTACGCTGTCAGCAGATTTCTAGACCCTGTGAGTCAGTTTAGTGCATGGGCGATGCTATGTCGATGGTCGTCGAGCGCGCGCGCAGAGATTCTGTCACGTTATCCTGATTGGCGGATTCAACGGGCCAATGGGTGCTCGAGTAGTTGGTCGCGGACGCGCGTCGGTGGTTGGACATTTCCGACGACCGCCATCCTGCAAGGCCCGGCATCCGAGTCTGTGATTTGCAAAAAATTACTGAATAGTGTGAGCGTCAAAGTTTTATTTGCGTATACGTCAGACGCTATTTGACATCATCAGGGAAGACAAAAGACTCGAAAAAACAAAAATTGCCTCCGGAAGTGCTCTGGGCCTCAGAATTCCGTGTTGAATGGATACTCTGGATGACCTACTGCCCTAGAGCGAAAGCATATTAGAGGTCCAAAGTGGACGGGATAAACTTACATTGCTGCAGGCAGGATGCGAATGTTTCGACCACTTGTTTTAAGGATCTCCATTTCGTCCTCCGTCAGGGTAAAATCGAAGACCTGAAGCCATTTTGAGAAGAATAAGAAGAATGATTTTGAGTAGTTGATTGGTGAAGCTTTAAATGTCCCTTTATTGGAGTGGGTTCAGTGGTTATACAATTAGAAAAGTTGCAGGCTATAACGCCTAATGACGACAAATGCTCATCCAACTCCAATAGAAGCGAAGAGTCGAGTCCCAGGAAGTAGTCTTGAAGAAGGAGACACGATCGCCGGGACAAGAGCTTTATTAGCCTGACGTTTCGGATTCCTACTCGAATCCATCATCAGAGACAAAAGAGCAGAAACGGGTGGTTGTTGCACAAGGGGCTGCGGTATTTATAGGATGCAGCAGCCATGCTACCGCATACCTATGAACGTTCACGGCTTCCCCCTTCATCCGGGATTGTCGCACTTGGTGTGATCATTGCTTGATGGCCGACATTCGAGTCGATAATTGCTGCAATTTCATCACGTGCGTTGGATGTTGGCGTGATGATTGCTCGACCATCTGACGCGTTGACTCGGGTGTTGGGAAGAGTGTTCACCAGTGCGCTCCCCGCGTGGCCAATTACTCCGCCTAGACGAAGTCTCAGCACGCTGTATTGAATGGGAAGATCGTTGCACTTGTTGATGGACTGGGGGCCAGTAAACCATGATTCCAGTAGCTCCGGCTCATTCGACGAGATCCGGCCACACATTTAAATTCAATGAGGCCGAAATTCTCGCAAGAGGTGACAACCGAGTGAGCCGGGAGCTACTGGAATCATGGTTTACTGGCCCCCAGTCCATCAACAAGTGCAACGATCTTCCCATTCAATACAGCGTGCTGAGACTTCGTCTAGGCGGAGTAATTGGCCACGCGGGGAGCGCACTGGTGAACACTCTTCCCAACACCCGAGTCAACGCGTCAGATGGTCGAGCAATCATCACGCCAACATCCAACGCACGTGATGAAATTGCAGCAATTATCGACTCGAATGTCGGCCATCAAGCAATGATCACACCAAGTGCGACAATCCCGGATGAAGGGGGAAGCCGTGAACGTTCATAGGTATGCGGTAGCATGGCTGCTGCATCCTATAAATACCGCAGCCCCTTGTGCAACAACCACCCGTTTCTGCTCCTTTGTCTCTGATGATGGATTCGAGTAGGAATCCGAAACGTTAGGCTAATAAAGCTCTTGTCCCGGCGATCGTGTCTCCTTCTTCATCCAACTCCCCTCAACTCAACGAACAGTGGTAAATAATTACACAAGCAAATAAGTCCTCATCTCTCGGCATTATTACTCATAATATATCGACAGTCAAGTAAGCATTTTGCCATGTTTCAAAAGGCTTGGTGCCAAAGAGAGATAGGTAAATTATCACCGAATTTGTTCACATCTGTCAGGCACAAACACTTGAGTTCTTCTGCCCGGGACTTTTTGATTTATCATGCATTTTACCAATGCAAAAGGCAGTATTTTAAACGGGCAGACGTAGAACTGAAGGGCTCAATCGGATGAACATCTAGGCTTAGTGGGAAATCCCCAGATTAATGTGAATGGAAGTTGTGATATTGTTGTGACCAAGCGGCGTGAGCAATACCATAATCAGGGCAAATCCTAGTGTTGGAAGGAGAAGACAAAAAGCACCAGAATGAGGGGGTTTATTGTGCACAGGACCCCGAGTTGTCATCTCTGTCTGCAGTGGCCACTGGCGAACCCAGGTCTGGTGTTGATTGCGCCCAGTCAGGTCTGGGAGTCACCGAGACAGTGGTGGCAACCGCTTTTGTAGGCTCGTGGGCCAAGCTCAAGTGGTGTCCAATCGGTGTGTGTTGCATTTGCCGGGGGGTGGAGTCCCAGTGGCTTAGGTTGCGGTTGCAGGGGGAAGTGCGTTCAAGTGGCCGCATGGGCAGCTGCGGCTGTGAGGACGCAGGTGTGCCCGAGCTGTTGTTCGTGGGACTTCGAGTCAGCGCGTCTGGAACGGCTCACTGCAAAAGGGTGGATGACCTTGAGGTAGCGAGGTCTTGACCAATGACACCAGACCGGTCATGATGGCTGCCCTCTACAAGATCGTTCAGTTAACCTAGATCATGGTTCTGAGGGAGCTAATGAAACCAAAGAAATCAACATCACCAGGTCCCGGTGAGATTCTGGCGATGACTTTGGAGGAACTTGTCGGTGAGTTGGCGAAACCACTATGCTTTTCCATGCGACCTTCGAGGCTGGATGTCTGCCAGCCGACTGGAAATCAGTGTGGATTACGCCGCTGTATAAGAGCGGAAGGCGGGTCTCGGCAAAGAGTTTCCGACCAGTCACCCCCCCCCTCCATTTGCTCCAAAATTCTGGAAGAAATGATCAACCAATAATTAGTGCAGTTCCTTGGACAAAACCATCGGCTTTCAAATTTCCAGCCTGGATACCGCGGAGACAGGTCTTGTGTGACAATATTGCTCTGACAGTTCGATGGTCAATTTCACCGATGTCCACCGTGTGCTATACAGCAAGTTTCAGCAGGCACGGTGACTTGCGTGCAAATTAGTTTATAGTGATGGCAAACTTGCGCAGCGTCTGCCGCACTCTCTCTTCCCCTCTCTCCACCTGCCCCCGGGGTGAATACAGAGTCACGAGGACTGGACTGGAGAGGAAAGGTGAGTAGTCATCAGCACATTGACATCCACGCTATTGTGCACGTAACCCCTACGTGTTATAAGGCATGTCGACAGTATAAAATTAATCCAGTATTAGTTAGGTGTTCGAGATATAGATTAATTATGAAAAATATATCTACCTGAAAGAAAACACAGATGCCCAGAAACAGAGCAAATGAAATCGAAATAAATACAACGAAATATAGACGATTTATTGCTTACGTTGAAATTTTCCTTAATCATATCCGCATCCAAGCTGCCAGCGAGCACCGAGATATTGCGCTGTATTGCATGTCGAAGAAGAACCTGCGCCGGCGTCTTCTTGTGAGCAAGAGCAATTTTCTTCACATATTCCTCCCCCAACGGAGATGGGATATCCCTGTTTCAAAAACGAAAAAAATGCAGCATTTAACTAAAAAAACATTCAAGGAAAGTTAGAACGCTTTTTTCGTTGGCTGCTGCCCTCTTGATTCCCAACAATTAGTCTCATTGAAGTCTTGCGAAACAGCCGAACATGGAGAAAGAAGTGCTGTTCCAGTCAGACCGTGGATGGGCCGGGAGAAGCAAATGAGCCCGGCGTATTCTGGACAGATTAATATCGGGTGGGAACTCCGGTTCACCTCCCCCACTACGCTAGTACATAGCCCTTCTTTCTCGCGTCTAGGGATCTGCAATTTTGGTTTCTATGTGTAAAGCGCATCCTCAGTCCACTTGCATGATTCCAGCTGTATTTGAGTGGTCATGAGTTGTAACATGGAGTGGACGGAAGCTCAAAAGGTCTTACAACCAACTACTCAAGAATTCCTTTGGGGTGGCTACAAAGGCTTCACTTAGCGGAAGCAGACAAAATGCTCATTAGTGCTTATGTCTGTC
>CACRXP010000052.1:238407-265933 GCA_902702965.1 Spirometra erinaceieuropaei | reverse complement strand
ACATTAACAATTAATCCACTTTATAACTGACCTAGGGCTAACTCACCTTCCACGTCTCTTCAAACGGTACATCTTCAAATTCAATTGTATTCGGATCGAAGGCTGAAAACTCCTTACCCTCCCGTGTCTACGGACGTAACGTCTGGAAGACAGGATCACCTTGAAGGCCATCGGGTAATGAATGAGATACAGATCCAGATACTTAAGTCCCAGCTTTCGCAAACTCTCCTCACACGCCGGGCGCACATCCTTCAAACGATGTGCATCGCACCATAACTGCAGCAGTGGTTAGTTTACAAGTACGAAATGCCTTTGATGTGATGAACAGGTCTTCGCGTTTTACACTTCCATCATCAAGCTTCTTCTTCAGAGCCATTCCGACTTGGACTTCGTTCTGATAGGCTTGTGCGCAATCAATGTGCTGATAGCCCGTATCAATCGCCCATAAGATGGGTTCCATCGGTTTGTGCGGCGTTGGCTAAAGATGGATAGGCTAGAGGAAAACAAACCATAAACGTGCCAAATCCGAGTTGGGGTATTTTATAACCGCTGTTGAGAGACAAGTATGGCTGCTGAGGTGCCATGGCGAAGAATGTGAGCCTCAAATGTCTGCCTTCGAGTGCGATGATCTTAGCTTATGTAAGACCTCGGTGCACTTCAAGCTAACCAATCCCGCTGTCCTGTTTTCAAGACGGTGCAAACGTACCGCTGGACGGTGGACGAATCAGCGCATTGATTGGCAGTGACTCTGACGGACGATTATGATTGGAGTGCGTACGAGGGTAACTGTAAACTTTGAGGGCTGTACGGCATGACAATATCTAGGTGCATGGTTTGTCTCCTTGTCCGAACTACGCGCAATGGCGTATGTGACGCCCGTCCAGGGGCCGACACAGATGTGACGGTGCGGCGCCGGCAGGATTGAGCGACTTACAACTACGTGGGGTTTCTACTTTCATCGTATTTTTTATAAAGCCCTGTTCAGTGTACGTTGTGGGCCAGAGGGTGTGGTATCACGCCTAAGTGCGAGTTAACGCTGTACTAATCACCCGAGGCCTCATCCGCCTCCGGTCTTGTTGAGGCCGAATGCAGGGGGGGGGGGACGAAGAGTGAATTAGGTAGATGCTGTGCAATACTACTATCGCTATAAACTACTTCACGTGTAAGTCACCGCCTCTACTTTCGCGTGGCGTTCGAATACACCGTTGGCATCGGCGGATAACTTTGGGTGCATTATATACCATAGGATAGTCCCCATTTTATAGCTATACTTGTGAGGAAGAATTACTCATTTTAATCTGAAACGTCCACATCCTGAGCAGAGAGACTTATGTTCATAGTTTTAATCTTAAGACAGTACTTTGTTATCTAACTGATTATTGACGCTATAGGCAATTCGGAGATTGTCGAAATTCAGTCCGAATCAGTTTGGCCGGAGGAACACAGAGGGAGAATTAACATGCAGGGTGAACTGAAGGGGAACCATACGTAGAATGAAAGGTAGGTCGGCCACCTACGGCCCCTCCCTCCTCTTGTCATGTTGACGTCGGATGCAGTTGAAAAGGAAGAAAGGGTGAGGTAGACGTTGTGGAAGTCTACTATCACTATAAAGTAATTCACGCGCAAATCACCATCCCTGCTTTCACCCTGCTTTCAAAAACCTGACGGGAATCAGCGGACACGAATGTCGAACGGTCGCATGTTTAAATGGTATGCTGTATACATCGGATGACTTTAGGCACCTGATAATCCGCATTTAGTAGCTGCTATTATGAGGAAGACTGACTCATTTTAATCTGCAAAGTACTTACTTTTAGCAGAGGAACCTATCTTCCTAGATTTAATCTTACAAAAGCAGTTTCTTATCTAATTGATTACTGGGCGCTATAGATAATCCGGCGATCGTTTATGTTCGGACATACCGCGAGCAAACCACCTCCGCTGTTTTCCGTCACCAGTTTTCTTGAATCTGTCTTGACGCCAGATCCAGGTGGGGAAGGAGAAGGGATTGTGGTAACTGCAGCGAAAGTCTGCTATCACTAAAACGAAATCACGCGTAAGTCCTTGTCTCTGCCGTCAGACTGTTATGGATCGCACGGTGGACATAGTCGGTCACGACTGTTAAACGGTATGTGCCCCATAACACGGGTCAAGCGACACATGGGGATTCATCGGACTCTGGCAGGCGTTATCGGTAATGCGCACTCATATCATATGCCAATATTCAGGCCCAGTTGCAAGCTGACAGCTGGGATCCGTGCCGTTCCCATTTTTCTGTTGTTCAAACATCCTGGTCAGGTGTTTGTCGTGGACTAGGCCTGCGGTGACTCGCCTAGGTGCGGATTAACTCCGAGGCAACCTCCTGTGCTGTCTCACGCCTTCGGTCTTCTTTAGTTTATCTTAACATCGAATCCAGATGAGAGAGGAGGGCAGAATGCGGTAGATGCTGTGCAAATATATGATCAATTCACAGTCAAAAGAAGAGGAGGCGTTCACCGGGAGAGGTGTATTTGAGGTCTGACGTTTCGGGTAGTCGTTTCTTCTACCCATCTTCAGAGACTGAGCAGTCGTGCACACAGCTATCCTTTTATGGCGCACTTTGTTCAAAGCCTGGCCCATCAATGCCGCCTGCGTGGCTGCATCCGACCCGCATGTCACCGTGACCTGAATTCCGCCCATCTTCGTCGGCCGCGGTGATAATTGGCGGCCCCGATTGTCCCGCGCCGTGACTGTCCCCCGTCAAGAATGTCCGTAAAACCAGATAAGGGGGAGGTAAATTAATGTGGCGGTTGACAGAGCAGTCGGTAGACATCCAGGCTTCTTGCACCTGTCTTGCCGTATGATCATCTCCTCGGCCCACAACTTCAACAGCGTCAAAGTTGCAGACGTGTCCCATTTGGGCGGCATGGGTTGCTACCTCCGACTTTGGGTCCAACCCTCGCACGGCCAACTTATGCTCGTGCATGCGCGTTTGCAACCGTCGGCCGGTTTCCCCAACGTAGTTACACATTCCGCAGCTGCACTGAAGTCGGTAGACAACAGCCGACATCTCCTGTTTAGGGATCGGGTCTTTTGGCCGCATCACTTGCCGGAGGATTGTTGAGTCGGGCCTGTGGGCAACGCCTATTCCGAGCGGCGCGAGGGATCTGGCTACGGCTTCGGAGACCCCTTTCAGACCTCAAATACACCTCTCCCGGTGAACGCCTCCTCTTCTTTTGATATGCCACCCGGGAATCGCATTTTCACCTCTATTGATGTCAATTCACAGTCTCTGCTGTCACCCTAATGTGGAACGCCGGTGGACATCTTCGGACTCGTTGGTGGATGTTTGCTTAAATAATATGAAGTATACACTGAAAGACTGAGAAAGACTGAGTCATTTTAATTCGACAGTCAGCACTCCGATTGCAGTGGCTTATCTCGATCGTTTTAATTTTCCGCCAGTGTCTTGCTGTTTGACTGATTGCTCACCCAACACGTAATTCGAGGATTGTCGAAATTCAGTCCGACCCACTCTGACCCTGCAAACACACAGACAGAATTGTCGTGGAAGGTGAACCCAGGGAAAACCTTACGCAGAATGAGAGGGGGTTAAGGCGTGGGTACATTGCGAGTTGTTGAGGTCGTAGGTACGGTGGGAATGACTGGAGAATGTGCAGAATCGAGGTAATGTGAAAAGGGGCTGAGATTGACTCAGTAGCCGGAGACGGCTAGAGCCGGGAAAGCAGCCCCCTAGTAGATGTTTGGTCAAAGCCCCAACTCGTACGTAGTCTACACACTCACTGGCCAACATGACTAAAGGGATTTAAAGGACTTAGCCAACTGATCGAAAAAAGACGCAGAAGCAACCTGCCTAAGTGGCTAGTGGAAAACGAGCCTCTGTAGTCATTCATCTCCTGAAATGTCAGGGATCAGCTCTAGAATAGGCCATGAGTGTCGTTTCTCGTGTGAAACTGCGTTTTGACCACTTAGTGCAGCGGGAGTGAAATATGAGAAGAAAGAAGATTTATGCGATTGGCCCGACGACTGAACGATAATCCTGACTTTAATAGACTGGTGCACATCAGATCTGTGAGACACTTAAAGGAAAGCCTTTCATGCTGAAGTTGTATTTTCCCCTAAACGGACAGGTTTACCTCGCTCAGGTCTGATTTTTCCTCAATTTACTGACCGGTAAGATGGCTATAAACTCGTTTACCGCATTGCCTCCAAACTTTCTTAGATCTCAATAAAAGCAAGAAGCTGACGGCTAGTTCTCCTTCGATCCCGTTCCCTGGACGATTAATGCGGACGGTCGACAGACTGATTGCACACACACACACAATTCGATCGTCGTGACCGATAATGTCCACCGTGTGATCCGCAACAGTGTGAGATCAGGCACGGCAAACTTGCGCGTGATTTATTATTATAGTAATAGTAGACTTACGCTGCACCTATCGAACTCTCTCCTTCCTCCCCACCTGGGCCCGGTGGCAAAACATTGCGAAGAAGACCGAGGGTGTTGGAGAGCGCAGGTGGCCGGCGCGGCCAGAGCTGCCCCTTGCTTGGTGCGCCGCCGCACTCTTCTCGGATCCCACTAGGTCGGGGTGCTATAAAGGAACCATCGCAGTCCGACTTTCAGACCACCAGTCAGCCGCTCCACACAAACACACAGGAGGCCGACTGCTAGGTCCGAGTTATGCCGCCAGTTGGCAACCTTCCAAGCCACGGCTTTTAGCTCATCGTGAGAGTTTCAAATGCGCCAAATTGTCAGAGAGTTCGTCCGAGTGTCCTTGTAGAGTCGTGTTTTGTCCTCACTGTCGACGAATACCCGTAGTGACACCTCCGTAGAAGGTAACCGCTTCGGCGTAGTTTCAGTTGCCTCTGCATGGCCTTGATGCTGACGGATCCACTGAGTGCGGAATCCTGTCCTGTCATCTCCTCTTTAGTAATCTGCGAAGGCAGCTGATATGGAAGTGATTGAGCTTCTGGGTATGCTTGGGGTCGACGGTCCAATTCTCAGCTCAATAATGAAATGCCGTCAGAACGACGGCCATGTATATCTTCAGTTTAGTATTCATTTGGAGGCCCTGACGAATCCACACTCAGTTCTGCAGCCGGCCGAATGCTTGTCTGGTCTTGGGGACCCGGTAGGCCACTTCGTTGTCGATTCTTGGGCTGCGGAAGATTGTACTTTCTAGGTACGAACAGCTGTCCACGGTTTTCAGTTGGCTGTCATCGACAATGATTTGAGGAGAACTGCGTTGCCTGTGGGATGGCTTTTGATGCATGATCACTGTCCTATCCGTGTTGATTTTCAGGCCGATATTGTCGTGCCCGGCGATGAAGAGGTCCATGATCCGTTGCACGTCCACTTCGGTGGTGGTATTGAGTGAACGGTCGTCGGAGAAGAGCAGATTGTGGACCATGGTCGTAGATGGTCGCGTTTGGATCTGCATACGCCTTTTTTTGAGAAGATGCTCGTCAATTCTGTGTACGATGCGTACCAGGCCGGTCCGTTCTGGGTGAGGCCATTTCAGATCTCTAGTTTGATATGTAATTACTTAAGCGAATTCTTCAGTGTGTTCTTGTATTGCCCTTTTGGTCCTCTCGGTAGGCGATAAACGGCAGAAACATCACCATGGAAGAGTTGTTTCGGTAGTCCTGTCTTGCCTAGCTGCGGAGGTCCGGTGGACTACCCCGTCGTAGATTCTGGTATTGTTGGAAAGTGTGCATCCGAGCAAGGCAAAATTATCCACGGTTATCAGTTGGTGGCCGTAGACAGTGATTCGAGGCGGAGTGCAGTGTTGCGTGTTGGGTGACGGTTGGTGCATGACCACCGGTTATCAGACGGAAGTCGGCGCACCTCATGGCGAGGCGGACCATGCTCCGTTGAATGTCCACTTCGGTCGTGGTGTTGAGCGAGTGGTCGTCGGCGGAGAGCAGATCGTGGAGCGCGGTTGTGGATAATCGCGTTATGGCCTGTTGTTGAGAAGATACCAGTCAGTTCTGTATCTGGGAGACGTTCAGCACGGTCGGCGTCCATCAGCATGGCTGAAGAGGGTGGGCGCGAGGAGGCAGCCCGGTTTCACTCTATTGGTCGCTGTGAATGCCTCAGAGTTCGCGCCGTTGTCCGTGACGTGCGTCATCGTCCCCTCTTGCAGTTGACAAAGGGCGAAAACCATGTCGGTAGTCTCCCGGCGCCGTCGGAAGCCACATTGGTTTCCTGGCAGAAACTCCTGCTCGTGGTGGCCGTTGAGACAAAGTGGAGGCAGGAGAACACCTGCCTGGCAATGTTGAATAGTTAGATGCCTCGGTGGTTATCGTAGAGATGCCGCTCCCCTTTGCGCATATAGAGATGGTCGCGTCTCTGAAGTCCTAAGGGACCTGTCCCTGACGTCACATCTCCCGCAATAGGGCCGTGAGTTGTCCATCAGTCGGTAGTCACCGTGCTCGTAGATTTCAGCCGGGAGCGCAGGGAGCCGGTTGCTTTTCCGCTGTAGATTTGTCGCATAGCAGGAATGGTTTCTGGGAGAAAGGGCGGGAGATCCAGAGCGGTTTGCACTTGGAGGAGCCTGTCGATGGCGGCATCAGAGACTATGGAGGGACGGCTGAGGACGTTTCTGAAGTGTTCGACCCAGCGCTTCAGAACCTGCGACTTTTCTGTCGGAAGCATTGATCCATCAGAGCTGAGAAGCGACGCGGTTCGTTTCGTTGGGGACGATAGAGAAGGTGGGCTAACTCAGGAAATGTCAACCGAAATTCTGAAATGCGTTTTCGTCTCGAAGAGATTAGTTAAGTAGGGTTGTAAAACTAATCATCATGCAGCATAATTCTATAATAATTCCATTACCTCAGGATGCCGGCTGCCGAACAAACTTCTTTCCGGCTGCATGCAAAAACTATACTCTGTAGAACTTACTACATATATAGCATGTATTTTTCTCACTGATTTTCTATGCGTTTAAGAATTCAATTATATTTCATAGAAAACATGCATAAAAATATTCATTCTTTTGCTCACCCGGTAGAAAATGACGTCTTCTTCCAACCTTATGCTCGAAGAAAGAGTATAATTCGGTTTTCAAAATCGTTTCCAGGCCTTCCCGGACACTCCAACGGATGAGCCTTGTGGTCCCCTGGGCCCTGCCCCAGCTCCCCGACCCTCTACCACTCCGTCCCGTATACGTCCTCTACTTCCATGCCCGCGAACCCCAGATGCAACTACCCAGTCGCAAACCTCTAACACTGTAACCGCAAGCCATACTCACTCTTCACCTGTGCCCCCTGTATATACCACCCGTAGTGGACGCCATGTCCATTTTCCTGACCGTTTGGCTACTCATGTTTTTTAGACGTGAGCAATTCCTTCGGCGTCGCTATGCGCCGCCTTCGGTCAAGCCTGTGGGTACTGTGGCAGTTCGCATCTCCGTATCCTCCGCCTATGTCACGATGCCTACCGGTCCGCCTCACACTCCTTGTCGGTACGCTGCTGGAACGCGCGAGGCTGGTCACTAGCCTCGCGAGTGCTCGAAGCCAATCAGCGCTGTCCATCCTCTGATTGACCGGCGGACACAAGCGCTGGGTCTCAGCACCTCGAAGGCGGACACAGACAACAAAACTTGTTTTGAGTGCGCGCTCGCGGCGACTGCTTACGGAGCTTTGTATACTCATATCCACAGCAGTAAAGGTTGTCCAGCCCAATCCGTCTTCCTTGATTTTAATTTGAGAATCTTAGCCTTGTTGATCTCCCTAACTTTGTTAGCATCACTGCTCCAGCGTGGTCAAGTACGCGATGTCAGACCTTTACCTTGTCAAGCCAACCTGCTCTAACTTCAATGAGGACTGCTTCGCTAAATTCGTTCGGAAGTTTATGCGACTACAGTTAGAGTTCGCTATTTAATTGTGGGACACCTTGGCCGCTAAAGACCACAGCATGCTTGAGAAAGTTTAAATGTGCGCAACCAAACTCCCTAGTGGGCAAGATATTCTGTCCAACGAAACACGGTTATCCAATCTTTGCCTGCTTCCTCTGAGTTACAGAGAGTCAGGAGGTGACCCGGTACAAATATTCCGCGTCATTCGCGCTCAGGACTGCTGTCTTTTACCTGCAGACTTCTTCGACTTAGTAACCACTACGGATCTTCGACTTCATCCACCCAACCTACCTGTGCCTGGAGCCAGGCTGGACACACGGAAGTTCCCTTTATCCAACAGGCGGGTAGAGGCTTGGGATTCTCTGCCTGCAGATATCTTCATGTCCACATCCGTCGAGACCTTTAAGCGCCAGCTGGATCTGTATATCACGATCTTACCTGACCGATATTGTCTTGGCGTTCCGCTCAGACTGTCAATTAATGTTAAAATACTACTGTCTTAGTTTCAGCAGCGATTGTTTCTTATTTACTTATCGTCCCATGTCCATTGCACAAGAATGTTGGCATTCACTTCGTCCCCCTCAGATAACGGAAATCATACCAATTTTATACAGCACAATTATACATGGACAGACTACTGTACACTGAAATTGATAGTGTTACTGTATCTAACTCTTGGAATAATTTGTTTATCGCCTCGGTTTCAATAAATTTCCGCTTCCGTTTTCAAATTTCTGACATGCTCCCCTTCAAAGGTGCAACACGTACAGTAGGTGGGATAACTAATGAAATGTCGACCGGAATTCTGAAATGCGTTTTCGTTTCAAAAAGATTAACTAAATAAGCTTTGTGAAACTCTTTATCATGAAGCATAATTCTGTAATAATTCAGTCACTTCAAGGTGCCGACTTTCGAACGAACTTCTTTCCAGTTGCATGCAAAAACCATACTCTGAAAAAAATGGCTACATGTGTAGAGGGCATTTTTACCACTGAATTTTGATGCTCTGAAACATTTTATTATATTTCATGGAAAACATGTATCAAAATGTTCATCCTTTTGTTCATTCTGTAGAAAATTACGTCTTCGTCCAATTTTATACTCGGAGGAGGGGTATAATTCGATTTTAATGAAGTTTCTAATTGTGGGATTTTTAATACCGTGAAATGGCCGTTCGTAAAACGTCATGTCTCTGCATTTACCAATGTGGCTTGTAAAGTTAATAATATGGCTCAAATCTACTGCTAAATTTTATGAACCCCATATAGTTATCTCTTAGTACCGCAGAAGAATGTATGGTTTTCCCTAAGCAGAAAGTATAAGGTTTGAAGTTTGGAAACTCTGAATCCAAGTGCAACGGTTGTGCGGGTTCAAAATTAGTCGGGAATTGGAAAAGTTTTTGAAAACCGAATTATGTCCCTCCTTCGAGTATAAACTTGGCAGAAGACGTAGTTTTCTACAGAATGAGCAAAAGAATGAATATGTTCATTCATGTTTTCCATGAAAGATAATTGAATGTTTAAGGTCATCAAAATTCAGTGATAATGATGCATGCTATATAAGTAACCATTTTTTGCAGAGTATGATCGTTGCATGCAGTTGGAAAGAATTTCGTTCGAAAGCCGGCATCCTGAAGTGACTGAGTTATTATAGAATTACGCTGCGCGATAATTAGTTCCACAACGTTACTTAATTAATCTTTTCGAAACGAAAACACCTTTTAAAATTCCGGTCGGCATTTCATGAGTTATCCCACCTACTGTACGTATCCTTCAAATAAACTGAACTGAATTGTGTGCAACGAATAGTCGCGGAAAGCTCTCAGTTCAGAACCGCCATCCGAATCTTCCCCTACTGTCACATCAACTTTAGGCGAGGAAATAGACTAGTTCGAAGCAGCAGTCACTGCGATATTGCAGTGAAGGCCGAACTGAGGGTGCGTCATCCTACTTGCACCCAGTTGATGCCCTCCCCATCCCCCTGATACACAAACAAGTCGGGCGCGACCAAAATGAACCCACACGAGACCCCACCCAGCCAGCTCCCTCCGTATCAGATCAGTAGTTCTGCTGTCAAGCGATGCACCCAGACTGGTGTGGTGCGGCCCATGGCCGACACGCAGTTTGTGAATGATGCGTGGAGTACTAATGCAATGAGAGCGACACTCATTATGACGCAACTCAGAGCCACAGGTTTGTAACCTATACACGGGTAATTTATCTGGCATATCAGTGACATGTCACGCCTGGAGGCATGATCACTGCTCATCTGCCGAAACTGAGAGCCCATTCGTTTTGCAGACTGTCCTCGCTGATGACGTTTTCGCCATCTACCGTCTACTGGCGGTTTCCGTCCTCCAAAATCCATCTACACATTCCAAAACTCTGGTATGGCCTGCCGCAACAGAGTTCAGTTCAGTTCCGTTTATGCGAGTCAGTGTTGGTGTGTACCTCTATAATCCCTATTTGTCCTACGCAGAGGAAATATGTGGAAAAATTTGAAAGGGGCTCACACCAAACACATACAGAGAAAATGTCAAAAGTTGTATAAACAAGCAAAGTATTTCATGCGCCAACGGTATTTGAAGGCATATGTACTCACTTGTGTGCTTAGTAGAGTAATAAATTGAAGTACACATAAGCTACAGTGAAACTAGTAGGATCTGTGGTCTGCGGCCATTTCCGGATTCGGTAGGCACAAACGTGTACTGTGCCAGTATCAGCAAACCATGGCCCTCGCAGCCTGGTATGCGGTGGCAGTTCCTTGACACCTGGTTCCTTGCTGGTAGATGAGCTTGTTCTCCCGCTGGGTATGCAGATGGTGAGCATGACTGCCCAGTCATCCTCGTCTTTCTGACCCCTGCTGGGGTGTTGTAGTTGTTGTCGGTGAAAGATCCTGGTCACTTGTATTTTGTGGACCAGACGGTATGGTGACCCGACTAGCTGCGGGTCCGGCCGTGCCAGTCATCTGCGTCCTTCCCGCCTTCACCCCGGGTCCAGGTGGAGAGTGGGGAAGAGAGAGTGCGGCAGACGCTGCGCAAGTCTGCCATCACTATAAACTAATTTACGCGCAAGTCACCGTGCCTGCTGAAACTTGCTGTGTAGCACACGGTGGACATCAGCGAAATTGACCATCGAACTGTCAGAGCAAGATTGTCACACAGGACCTGTCTCCGCGGTATCCAGGCTGGAAATTTGAAAGCCGATGGTTTTGTCCAAGGAACTGCACTAATTATTGGTTGATAATTTCTTCCAGAATTTTGGAGCAAATGGAGGGGGAGGGGGGTGACTGGTCGGAAACTCTTTGCGGAGACCCGCCTTCCGCTCTTATACAGCGGCGTAATCCACACTAATTTCCAGTCGGCTGGCAGACATCCAGCCTCGAAGGACGCATGCAAAAGCATAGTGGTTTCGCCAACTCACTGGCAAGTTCCTCCAAAATCTTCGCCAGAATCTCACTGGGACCTGGTGATGTTGATATCTTTAACTTCATTAGCTCCATCAGAACCATGATCTAGGTTAAATGAACGGTCTCGTGGCGGGCAACCATTATGATCAGTCTAGAATCAGTTCCCAAGGTCTCGCTGCCTCAAGGTCATTCACCCTTTTGCAGAAAGCCGTTCCAGACGCGCTGACCTGAAGTCACACGACCGACAGCTCAGGCATACCTGCGTCCGCACAGCCGCAGCTGCCCATGCGGCCACTTGAACGCACCTTCCCCTGCAACCGCAACCTAAGCCACTGGGACTCCACCCCTCGGCAAATGCAACAAACATTGACTGGACACCACTTGAGCTTGGCCCACAAACCTACAAAAGTGGCTGCTACAAACGTCACAGGGACTCTCAGGCCTGACTAGACGCAGTCAACACTGTCCCTGGCTTCGCCAATGGCCACTGCCACTGCAATTTACCACCCTTATATGACTCTGTCTCTGATGATGGATTCGAGTGAGAATCCGAAACGTCAGGCTAAGAAATCTTTTGCTCCAGCGAGAGTGGCCACTGCCGCCTGAGAGAACGACTTCGGGTTCTGTATACATTAAAGCCCTCATTCTGGTTCATTCTGTCTTCTCCTACAACTTGGGATTTGACCTGACGGTGTTAGCGTACATCCTACACACCCACACCGCTTAGTCGCCATAGTGATCTCTTCGAAATCACTCGCGGTGGGGTTGAATCCAGTTTCCATACTAAACACAGACCGAAAAAGTTCTGAAAGATGATCATCTTTCGCTTCATCTTTAATGAGACTTTCATCTTCAGCAGTCCTTAGTAGTGATATTGGGTCCTTGTTTCACGTGCTCTGTCCCGTGTAACTGTGGAATAATTTCGGGGTCTCCGAGAAGCGGTTAAGTAGATCCAGTTCGAATCCTATTCCTGATCCGAGGACAAGGTCCTTGGATCGATTTCGTTGAATTTTGTACGCACTTATGGATGCGAGGCTCCTGCCAGTAAGCGATTTTTTCCACAGCCTCCGCTTTTTTATTCAGCTCATTTTATAGGACTTACGTAAGTCATCGAGACGTGTCTGTTAACCTCTTTCGTGAAAGCGGACAGTGGTTTGCGACGAGCCTGTGCAGTACTTCTCGGAACCGTTCCAAGTCTTCGAGCATGTCTCCAGCAAATACTGATTCCCACTCAATGCGCGTAATTTCGGCCCTCATTTGGTCGAAATCTTCACGTCACATTTTTCCTCTAACTATTTTGGTTCTCTTGGGCATGGAAAAGAGCGAGTAGTCCCATAGCAGAACGAGGTGTTCACTTTTACCTGGGGAGGGGAGGATTGGCATGAAACCTCATCAATGCTGTCCCAAGCTTTCGTAAGGACAAGATCAAGGCATACAGTCTGTTGACCTTCGCGTACCCTAGTTGGAAACGTGATGTGTTGAGTGAGAAATAACTTCAGCATCATGTTCACAAGGCGACAATCAAAGGTCTGCTCTGCGATATTTTCGTGGGCCGAGCTCCAGTCAGTGTGAGGCGTGTTAAAGTCACTCAAGATCAGGATAACCACTCAAGCATAACCGGCCATGTAGAAAACTTCTCGAGCTCCTCCGGCAAGAGAACGTCGGAAATTTTGTCCCGACTCGGCGGTCAGTAGTCTGTCTGGACATCGAGGATCGGTGAGTCCGGTACTTTATTTGACAGCTATAGTGCCTCGGAAGTGCACGAAAATTTATCGATTTTGTCTGATACCATTACTAAATGTTTTGCATACGTGAGTACTTCTTCTTCTTCTTCTTCTTCTTCTTCTTCTTCTTCTGCTCCTTCTTCTCCTCCCTGACGCCCTTCCCAGTCACTTCTAAGCAGCTGGTAGCCAGATACGATTGATTCACGCTGGTCCACGTAGTGGGTCAACCAGGTTTCTGATAAATAGATTACGTGAGGGCATAGATCACAGAGGTGGATCTGCAGCTCGTTGGACTTTGATGACAAACTCTGCGTGTTGGTGTACAGGAATTTCAATGTCCGGTTGACGATAGATGTCGTTACATTGTGGTTAGCGCCCGCGGACGCGATTTTTTCGATTTTTGCGCTTCGCTAGCGTCAACCGCGATGACTGAAGTAGTGTTACACGCGTCTAGTAACGAGGGTCTTCCGTCTGTTCCCAGAGCTCTGTGCCGGAAAGAAGTTCGTTCAAAAGGCGGCATCCTGATGTAACTGAATTATTATAGAATTATGTTGCATCATGATTAGTTTCGCAACCCTACTTAATTAATCTTTTCGAAACGAAAACACATTTTGTAATTTCGGTTGACATGTCACGAGTTAGCACGCCTCCTGTGCCTTTTCAACCCTACTGATTATTGCATATCAAAGCCTTTCGTTGCCGCAGAATGTCCTATAAAAGAACATTAAAATAAGCAAGAAACTGCTTAGTAAAATTTCTTCCCGAAGCGGAAACTAGAATGTTGAATTCATGAAAATCAGATAAAGTCAAGTAAAGGAGATCGCGCTGTTTTCAAAAAAACGAGGAGTGGATTAGGCCTTAAAAATTATATTTTGCTAATTTGGAGCTTTTATGCCGTAATATGCAGTGATAAGCATTCTGTTGGCAGTTTGTTGCGGCACAGTGAAAGTTTGTAGAGGTAAACATAAACATATTTAGTGCCCCGGACATGCTGTCACTGTTATTTCTCACGCTGTGCGATAGAGGTATCAAAGCAGTTCCTGTCGGAAGTTGCATCTAAGCGCATACGAAAATTGGAAGCTGAAACGCTGTCGCGCGAGTTGTTATCTAATATTTCCGAGACTAGCCAGGTAACTCAAGGAGGACGAAAATTTTGCTTGTCGTACACCAAAAAAATACTATTATACACCCCATAGGGCTATTCACAGGTAACCTTAATTAGTGTTTTCCCTGCGGATTATCTTGAAAAGAACGACTGAAATCTGCTTCCATCAGCGAAATGTTATGATCGTTTTTTGCATGATAAGGAGCCTGTCGATCACAGACTTTCATACAAGAAAATCGTTTTCTTCTGTTTTTCTGTCTTCTGTCTTCTGATATTGTTAATTTTACAAGCCACATTAGCAAATACTGATACAATATGCTTTATGCACGGTCCTTACACGGCATACGATTGAGCCAAAGGAACATCGAAATAATCATTAATGAGCTCTTTAGACTGGAAAGTATTAGGTTTGCCCGGCCAAATTTCGGATGGACATAAGGGAAGCTTTCAAACTAACACACTTATGTTAGATTTGCGATGAGCCTTTTCTCACCGCCTGCTTCAATGTCGTACATAAACTCTCTCTACTTAAATTTACGAGTGTTGGTCAGAGTTCTATGAGACACCGAAATTCTGTGTGGCTTCTTAGAAATAGCCTCTTTCTTGGATGTCACGTTTTGAAGTAACTTGCTAGAATCTGCATTTTTTGAGCCATGGCTCAGGATTGCCATCTTACGTAGGCTCAATGAATTCGAAACTACTTTCAATACATGTCAGTCTGACCGTCTTGAACAATGATCCGCCGTGAGCCTCACAGTATGGCGGACGCAGGATGGTGACTTGCGTGTGCGTTAAATTGTAGTCCTAGCAGACGAACGCAGCATCTGACGCCCCTACCTCTTGCCCCTACCTCCAGGACCCCACGGTGAGAACGATTCAGGACGATCGGAGGCAGGCGAGGGCGCAATGATCGACAAGACCAAACAGCGCGCCACGCGTGCCAAACACGTATTTTGCAACACATACTGGGTTTGAGATAAAACAAGAGGTAGATATGAGGAGAGCGCCAGTGCGTTTAAATAGTTGCTACCTTAGTCTACACCGGTGTGCCTCATTCACTGTCGCCGTGACCTTTTAAGTGGTCCGTGAACATGGACTTCAGATGCGGCCTGACACTGAGAGGCACCGGTTAATTTCTTCGGTAAGGGTAGGTTGTGCGACCCCACTTAGTCGTCACATACAAACCTAACTACTATACTTGTTTAGGTATGCCTTACTTTGCTTGTTATTTCTTAGCACCCAGAGATGGCTTTCAGACTCCAACCTCTGTCACTGTGTTCTTGTTTGTCAAATCCTGATCACATCACCTTCCTTAGGGGCCGCATGGCCTGCTTTGTTTTCTACTGGTCAGACAGAGGGCAATCTCAAATACCTAGCTGCCTTAGGCATTGCCTTTTTCACAGACATGCTTGCTCACGGTGGCAGACCATAACTTTAAGTGACTAGACGGACACCTCGATAGTCCACACTTAGGAACACCACCGAGTGCGCAGATTGGTGGAGGTGATACGCTCGCTTTAGCAGCTTTGGGCAGGCCTCGGAAGTGCAGTTACTCACACACTGTATAAAGTTGGCTGAATGAAGTACACTTCTGCCTGCGCGGATCTGAGATGGAGATGGTGTGACCGCGTGTCGGTGTGAAAATCGCGCGTTTCCTGTCTTTACATCCCCACTGACCTCTATCCCGCCGTTACCGTAACGTTCGTCCATCTCCGAGCCGGCACTTTCCACGAGCCTAAGCCCACAGTTGTGGACAGCGCCACCGGTTGTCTACCTCGCATGTTGGCGTCCCCTCTCCATGCAGACAGATCTCTCCCTTGCTGTAACGCATCCTGTTTGTGCAACAAACCTTTATTATGTGAATTGCCTGTTCCGTCTGTTCTCACTATACCTCTATGTTTACCTAACTCTACTTCTACCCTTTTGCACGGATGAGTATATGACACGTTACCTAGCCCATTCGGATCCGTCCTAATCAGGATTTGTTTCGTTGCCTTGATGTGTGCAATCTTTGACATCTTCGGCCACTGCAGAATCGCGTGAGTGCGGCACTTTGTGGTACCATTTGATACCAACCACTCACTTCTCATCATATTTCCTCTTTCCTTTTTAGTTTTCCAGTTATAACTGATACGGCAAAGCCATAGGAGTGTGCAGTTTGTGCGCCAGCACCATCAGGTTGAATTCCATGTTGGAGGATTAGACAGATAGCATCAGAATGAGGCGTTTGTTGTATACAGAACCCGGGTTTGTCCTCTCAGGAGTCAGTGGCCGCTGGCGAAGCCCGGGTTGGTTTTGGACTGCCTCCGGTTTTGCCTGAGAGTCCACGAGAGAGAGTGGTGGCAGCCGCTTTTGTGGTCTTGTGGGCCAAGCTCAAGTGATCTCCAATCGGTGTGTGTTGCATTTGCCGAGGGGTGGTGTCCCCAGTGGTGTAGGTTGTAGTTGCAGGTGGAGGTACGTCCAAGGTAGCGCATAGGCAGCCGTGACGCTGTGTGGACGCCGGCATGTCCGAGTTGAAGTCGGTCGAGTGTCTTCAGGTCGGCGTGTCTAGAAGGGCTCACTGCAAGGGGTGAATGACCTTGAGGGAGGCATCGAGGCCTTGAACAAACTGGCTATGATGGCTGTCCGAAACAGATCACTTTACCACAGAGGTAGGATTCAGTGAGGCTCACGTATACATTTTAAAATTACGTTTTATAGAAATTTTTCGAGGGCGGCCCCTTACCGCAATGCACATGAACAATCGGTGGTTAGAGTCGCAGTGGCCAGACACACCCTCATGTGACCGATTTGTTCACTGTCCTGTTGCGTCAGAGTCACACACCTTTAAGTGTGAAGGCTCCCAGACTGATTCCATCACGGACCCATCGGACCACATACAATGCTGCAGTGCAGCGAAAACCGAAAGTCTCACTGTAAACTTGAAGTCTTATCATAAACCACACCAAGTTAGGTGAGACTGTAGTGACACCCGCACTACTGACAGTCAGTTTATGTATATCCGTAGTGGCCAGCCATCATGACCGGTCTGGCGTCATTGTTCAAGACAGACCTCGCTGCCTCAAGGTCATTCACCCCTTGCAGCGAGCCGTCCCAGACGAGCTGACCTTAAGTCACACGACCAACAGCTCGGGCATAACTGCGTCCGCGCAGTCGCAGCTGCCCATGCGGCCACTTGAACGCAACTCCGCCCTGCAACCGCAACCTAAGCCACTGGGACATCCACCCCTCGGCAAACGCAACACACGCCGACTGGACAACACTTGAGCTTGGCCCACGAGCCTACAAAAGCGGCTGCCACCACTGTCTCAGTGACTCTCAGGCCTGACTGGACGCAGTCAACACCAGCCTAGTGGCTTCGCCAGTGGCCACTGCCGCCTGAGAGGACAACTCCGGGTTCTGTGCACGATAAACCCCTCATTCTGGTCCCTTTGTCCTCTACCTACAGCACTAGGATTCGACCAGGTGGATGTAGCTCACAGACTGCACACACTCACACTGCCTGGTCACAACACATCCCCCACTTACTTGGCTGGAGTTAACCCGTTAAGGCTGTATTGTGCATATCTTGCAGCGCAGGGTGACTGGGTGGGTGTGTTTCTCCAGTACAAACTGGCAGCTTAGGTTGTGAAGAAACAGCTGTTCATGTGATCTCGGTATCCGACGCCGTTCTAAGTCTAGACGTAATGTAAGTTGGCTCGTCGAGTTATGGGCTAACTGAGAGAGGGAGTACAGTGAACTACGTCCAACCGCCGGTCGATGATATATGAATTAAACCTGATTGCCCGATGACCCCTGGAGCGGAACTGCACCAAAGATGTAATACCATATCATATCTTTTGAAGCCGAGATGAACAAGAATACGAAGCATCGAAAAGGAATAGAGTTGTGGAGGAGGCAATGAAATATGCTGTATTTTAAACAGAGATAAGCACGAATGCAGAGTTAATCTCGCGTGGCTGACATATCTGAAAAGAAACCAGTTACCCAAGACATGATGCCGTACTGTGTCTTTTCGAATCGAGCTAGACAAAAGTCAAAACGACCTGACTTAAAACAGATGGACTGTCAATGCTATGATGGATAGAGCTACGGTGGTGACTATGCTGTACTTGGTCTTTCCAAGCAATAATCTGAGGAGACTGCGTTTAACCCCAGTCCTGATTATCTGAAGTAATACTTGAGCCAAGTACGTCAGGATATCTATTAATCTATTCCAATGTCCAAACAGCCTCCCAGCTAGTCATTCATAGGCAACCCTTCAAGTGAGACGATGGCACGCTGAGTGGGGAGAATTTTGAGCTAGCCTGAGAAACACACTTGAGCGTCGTTCGACGTCGGCCACTCCTCTCATCCAATTCCCACCTCCAACTTATTCCGCTACTTCGAATTTTTAACTGTCTGAAGTCTCTTCATGCGTAGCCGATGAAACGACGGTTCAGATGTGCATAGGCACTCAAGTGTTTTCCTGTCCACGGAGTGTTCAAGCCGCGTGGCTTACTTTGAAAACAAAACGTGTAAGACATCATATTTTACGCTGTCAGCTATTTCTCATGACCGTGCCAGGTAGCTAGGTGCACGGGCGATGCAATGTCCACGACCGTCGCGCATGCGCAGCGGTTCTGTCACCTCCTCCTGATTGGCCAATTCAACGGGCCAATGGAGTTCGCGAGTAGTTGGTCGCGGAAGCGCGTCGGTGGTTGGACATTTCCGACGACCGGCATCCTGCAAGGCCCGGCATCCGAGTTTGTGATTTGCAAAAGTTTATGGAATGGTATGAGCTTCAAAATTTTAATTGCACATAAAGCGGAAGCTACTTGACATCATCAGGGAAGACAAAAGCCCTGAAAGAAGACATATTGACAAGAAGACTGGTATAGTGGAGTTTGATAGTTTTTCGCGCCTCAGAATTCTGCGTCGAATGGATACTCCGGATGGCCTACCGCCCTGAAAATAAAGCATTAAAGGTTCAAAGAGAACAGAGTGAACTTACATTTCTGCATTGAAGACACGAATATTGCGACCGCTTGTATTAAGTATTTCCATTTCATCCTCTGTCAGGGCAAAATCGAAGATCTGAAATAATTTTGGACAGAGTGGAGAAAGTTAAACTGAATGAAGCGTACAGTCGGTGACTGACTAAGTGCCCTTTAATTAGGGCAGGTTCTGTGTATATCACTAAGGCAACTAACATGGCAAAGTAACTAATGCCAATCATTAACCTTCGACGGTTAACGGAGCCGTTCTCGATGTTTCGGAGAGACCCATTATCAAGGGGTGTGTCGCGGCGGCTTAAGCCATCGGCCTGCTCCGTCCCGCCTAGAAGACCAAGACGTTGGAGACCAGTTGAGAGGATGCTGTATTCTGCAGTGAAAGACTGAAGAACCGGTAGGAATAAGTCGGCATCTGGACGAGAGAACACGGCCGGCGTCGTGAGAGCGACGTCCCGAGCGACGGTGGGGAATGCGTTACAGCGTCCTGAGTGAGAGCACGCCTACTTCGGCCTTGAGGTTGATTGGCCAAATCGGGCACAACCGTGATTAGCCAACAACCAGACTTCCGCTGGTGTGCAATTGACGCACAGGCGCAACGAGGTGCATATGATCGCTGGCGCCAAGATGCGTAAAAAATCTAGTGTATTTGGTCAGAACTTGTCGGTCAACCTTACTTGTTTCTAATGGAACAGACAATACTTTTGACATGCTTAGAAGTTTGATCGGCCGAATGGCGAGGGCTGATGGAGGGTGTAAGGAGTATCCACAATGAGGCTTGCAACAAGGATAGTGTCGTTGACTACGATTGTGATAGTGGTGAAGACGAAAACAGTGAAAACAACAATAATGACGTTGATGACAATGACGATAAAGTTGAGGAGGCTTGTTTTCTCGGCCTAGTATCATGAAACACAAATATGCCCTGGACGTGCGGATAGTTGTCAGACCGCGAAGCCTATATCGGTGTTTCGATTAGCCTGGATTCCTATTAAGTCTGGCGCCCATGAAAATTCAGCTGAAGGTCCTTCGAATATCCATGAAACCCCTGGGTTGTATATACATTTTCCACTGAGTCGTTTATTCCATCTTACACTTGACAATAAGAAACAACGTTTTCCTAACTTTTAACGTCAGCTGCTTGTAAGAAATAATAGTGTTTAAAGCAGGCATAGGCAGCAGAATTTATTGGTACCAGTACATTTCGCGAAGGCTTATCAACCGCAGTCTGTCGTTGTATAACACAAATAACAAGTGAGAAAGATACAGAGGTTTGAACTTCCACAGAGAAAATCAAAGTAAAACAGAAAGGTCATCGTATACTGCACGTAGACTAATCAATAAAATGGTAACTTGAACACTCAACATAGGAAAGAAAGCGGGAAAGTTAACACACCGAGGGATTTCGTAAATCAAAAGGACACAGATCTATCAGGGCAAGCTGGGGTTGACCACGTGGTCTAACTGCTTACATAGATCGGATTTGTCCGTATGTAGGCTGCCTGCAGGTAGCGCAGTAGCCGAATTGTTCGTGCTCGAACTAATACTCGAAAAGTTGTGTTGTGGTCAACGAAATGACTACTATTAAGAAGTTGCTTTGTAAAAGAAAACCGTGGAATCTTATTCTCCTGCTTTAGAAGCCATTTAGGCAGATGCTCAACTGACCTGGCTGCCAGTTGCCTTTGCGTTCGCCCGATGTACTTACATCCACAAGTGCATGTGAATTCGTAAACACAATTTGACGTGGCGTGCAATGGCAAGGCATCCTTCGCCCATGGAACCTGGATAGCCTTAGTAAGGCTGCAGAATATGAGTTCAGCTGAGTTGTATGTTCTTTCAGTGGCGCATCTCAATCGCCGCTTGATGGTATTTGAAATGTTGTCGCCCTTAAAGGGTAATGGTATTACAACGGGTTTATCCGGAAGTAATTGCTCCGTCAATTTTGGTTCCAATAAATTCGGCAGTCTATGCCTGCTTTAAATCCATTTCGGGGAAATATTGCTTCAAATAATAGTGTAACAAGTCGTAAAAACCCAAAGGCGTGGAGTTGATAACTAATTAATACAGTAAAAGAGTTGCTTGCTCACATCAAGGTTGGTCTTAATCCTCTCCGCGTTCACGCTACTTGCAACCACGGAAATACCGCGTTGTATGGCATGCCGTAGTAGAACTTGAGCCGGCGTCTTCCAGTGGGCATCAGCAATTTTCCTTACGTATTCCTCTGCCAGCGGAGATGGAACGTGTCTGTTAGAGTTCAACAAGGCACAGATTAAACTCGGAAGTTATAGAGACAGTTTCGAGAGTCTTTTCAGCTGCCAGTGCGTCCATTACCTGAGTGAGTCGGACCACGATGAGGAGCAGGATCCTAACAGAATATATGGACTCAGTCTGATCAGATCGAAATGGAATGAGACTCTAATTACTCTATTTTACTTCGTGAAGCCAATAGATTGGTGTACGCCTATTTCTCACTGAATAAATACCCGATCTGCAGCGACAGAGAATGACTCGTGGCGAGGCACTGATGAAATTCGGTTCGATGAAGTGCTTATAATCCATCTGATAGGCCTCAGTGTTGGAAAAACTGCGCCAGGTGCGTCTGTGCACATGTTTGTGTTTCTGATCCCAGCTGCTGGTGGTCAGGGTTATGATTAACTGATTGAAGGCACAATAAGCCTGAAACAGTACTGTATCAGTCTACCCGCATTCTCTGTCGTCCCTCCTCGCTGCTATTATGATTTGGCCGACTTCGGCCTGGTAATTGGTTGCCTGTTCGTGACCGTTGCCACCCATACGAAGCTTGTTTGCTTCGTGAAGCCAACAGATCGGTGTGCGCCTATTCCTGATTGAATATATATATATATATATATATAGGCAGAATAGTATTACCGACAAAGACAAGGGAGACTGGAATGGCCATTTCTGGCTTATTAGCCGTCGTCAGCCAGCCATACCCAAGCCCGAAGTGTGCAACACCCGAGCCTCGAACTCGCGACCTGTTGGTTTAGAAGTCAACGCCTCTACTCACCGGGCCACGAGCCCGTTGCCTTGTCGGTTTTCGATCGGGAATATACAATGTTAGGGGGCGCTCACCGATCGTTCATACGGAACTCACTCGTTCCGTTGTGCCTTATGGACTCTCTCTCGAGCCCAACCAGCAGCCGCACAGCGGCGCATGATATATAGGCAGAATAGTATTACCGACAAAGACAAGGGAGACTGGAATGGCCATTTCTGGCTTATTAGCCGTCGTCAGCCAGCCATATATATATATATATATGGAATAGGATTTAATCCTACAGATGCTATACCTAACAATTTTCTAGCTGGTCTCTAATTTATTCCGCTGACCTCTGTCCTACCTGAAGACAAGCGCGCTGACATACGCAGTTGTGCCATTGGTATCTTCCGGCAAAAAAGACACCAGCAGATTTTACCGGCCGAAGAAGCGCAAGGACTGCAATCGCTGAAATAGGACCACAGAACTGTTGTTGTTCCCGCCGACAAAGGTGGCGTTACCGTCATCATGGACAAAACTGACTACGTCAACAAGGCGAATATAATCTTCAGTGACACAAATTCTTATACCATTATCGCCGAAGACTGAACGAAAAAGCAAGCCGCAGCCATCAAGAAGATGGTTAATGAGTTTGCTCGGCTGAAATTCATAGGTCCAGATGAGTCAAAGTTTATGACTCTCAAGGATCCCCATATCGCACACGCGTACGGTCTCCCAAAGGTTCACAAAATTAGTACCCCACTGAGAATTATAGTACCGCCCATCGGATCCTCTACTTAAAATTTAGCTAAGGGGTTGTACAAGCATCTGAAGCCGCTAACTCCCGGATTTCACTAAAATACTAACAGCTCCCACGAATCCCTCCACCAGATCGAAGGCCACAATGAAAATCAAAAAAGAAAATTCCTAATCCATGATCAGCTACTTTTGACAGACGTTGCTTTATCCAAGCTGCCGGAGGAAAGCCAGCTTTAAAACCGGTATTATGATCTGACTAGAATATTATGAGTTTCTTTAATACGAGCATTAGTATAACAACCTTACCTAAGTAATATCTTGAAATAAAAATGGCATTTTTCATTTGCGGTCCACAATTCATTAGGTAGTACATCTACTGTGGGCATCCTAGAAGTATAAGTTGCGGTCAAATATATTCCTTGGGAAAAGGAATCGATTTCGGGCCTTATTCTCACACATCTTGTCGATACGTCTCACGAAGTCGATGTCGAAGAAACCTTTTGGTTTGCCTACCGGACACGGACAAGCTTCCTCAGAGGCCTACGTCAACGAGTGCTAAACGACTACCGGTTCCAATGCAATGTTTTCAGAAGACGACGCAGGCCCTCTGTCTTCCGCGATCAAAGCCGACCCCAGGTGACCATTTCACGCTCCCCAAACCCCCTGATGGCAGTGACGTGTGCTCCACGCACCCGACTTATAAACATCACTCATAGCATATGTCACCCCTCCCCCTCGCCCCCTTGACCCAATGACGATAACGCGCCGACCTCTCCATGCGGGTGGCGTAAGAACGATGAGTGGTAATAGCCCCTGAGTCGCTTGAAAACCCTGCGGATTTCTCATATTTTTGATTTCTATATAACTGTATAGGCCTGGTAATGCGTTATCGAAGACACGTGTTTATTAAACTGACTTTTCAAAAATAATTTTTCTGTGTAAATTTTCGACGGCGGTTCTCCGAGTCGACGTCAGATGCAGAGCAAGCGTGCCCAAAAGCGCCGCTAACTTTCCAATTGTAACCAAGGGACCTACTCAGGATTGCCTTTTTGCCAATAAGCGGTCGTCCCATGTGCCATTCTTTTCTGACTAGCTCTCGTCTCCTCCATGCATCCCTGCTATTTGTGTACTCACCTTTTAACTCAATATACCGGCTGAAGCATGATTCATCTGAGTGCTCTAGACCAAATGGTCTGAAAGCCTCTGCTATGCCAGGGTCAACAAACCATGGCACTCGTAGCTTTGTATGTGCTGGGCATGGCCGCCCAGTCACCCTTGTCCCTGCAGCTGTCTTCGTTGTTGATGATGATGATGATGTTATTGGTTAAAATCGTGGTTATTTGTTGTATGGACCAGGGGTGTGGTGGCATGCCTGAGTGGGGGATCGTGCGTGCCAATCAACTGCGCTCTCCCCCGCCTCCGGCCTTCTTGACTATGTCTTCACACAGGGTCCAGGTGGGATTAGGAGTGGGAGAGAGTGCGGTAGATGCAAAGCAAGTCAACTATCACTATAAATCAATTCGTGCGCAAGTCACCGCGCCTGCTTAATCTTGCCGTGGGCATCGTCAGTAAGAACGTCGAACTGTTATCTGAAACCAAGGAACTGTAGGCCCTTCTTGATAAAGCAGACACCGACATTGCGAATAGGGCTGAGAATGAGACGGAAGACTGGGAAGACCATTTCTGGCTTGATAGTCATCGCCGGCCAGCCGTACCTAATTTCCGATTTGCAAGACCTGTGATTCCAGACTGGATTTCTTGACCAAATTTTCAACCCCCACAGGCATACCAATCACGAATGCATTCATCCGAGCAGATAATCAGTCGAAGGATCACGTAGGGGAGTGTATTTCTGTTGTCATGAAAGTGTGCACCTGGTGGCACCGATTATTTTCATCTGAAACTGTGTTGCGCGGAATGTCCTCGGTGATTACTGAGCTAATTTTCCTCACCATTTTACTCCAGTGTCCAGGCCTCACATTAAATAAACTACTGTTCCGGACATTTTACACCATATTGCGCCATGGTGTGCCATCGCATCACCTCAATGTTGATCTGGCGGGTTTTGTGAATCGTTAACTATTTTCTCACACCCAGTCCAAAGTTCATGCTTTCACGTGCGAAAACACTATTCATCTCCAAAGTCTGTGCCATCCGGCTGTGGGCCTTATGGCTATGCCTACTTCAAATAACTCCCGCTACCTCTGAGTAAATTACAGCTATTAATCTTCTAGTTAAGTTTCGACAACGTCGCGTTGATCCACCAGCTTTTATGCACGCACTTAATGAATTTTACTGCAAAGAAAGCTTTTTGGGTAATATAAATCGCCAGAAAATGGCTGCTGCAAAGTAAAAGGTCACCCACGTTGCGGTGTCACGTTCGACTTTATGAATGCGCACGCAACGTCAGCTTTTATTTCCCTCAGAGGTTAACCGTTAACACGGAGTAAATCAATCAGAATGGGCTGCTATAGACTAGGTTCGAAAGTTGGTAGGCATACTCGAGCTGAAGCCGATCACCAACAGCGATATAACCGTGCAATATTCATGGACAGCAAACAGGCAGTCAGTACTATGCAAAAACTGTATGCTTTAAGGTACTGATAACAGATTAACTAGATAAAAGCCCAGACACGTGTTTTGCCAATATTCAGTCTCTACGTGGCTTGGCTGCGAGAGGTTCGACTCATCAGTGGGTCCCCCAGCGTCTGCTGTTTGCTCTCTGGTAGATACTCCAGTTTCTGAATTTTAACTTTCAGCTTTTTAATCTCTTTAAAAATCGATCGTTTATTTGGAATAAATCAGTAGGAATTAAGCCTTATAGACTCAGTCCGAAGGTTGATATGACCTTGGTCTCGATTCTTGATGCTAACTCAGTGTTCATACGTGCTGTTAATGAAAACCTCCCGCTGCAATTCACTCAAGGCCTCCGTTAGATAATCCCTCGATCGATAAGTTCTGTTGCCGCAGCATACCTGCCTAAATAATCGTTCTCCTAAGTGCACAGTTGAGTTAAGATCGGGACGCAAAACTGAACGAGTCATTCTCTCTGTTTTGTGGCTTTTTAGCCGCCAATAGGCATTACAATGAGTGACCAATCTCATGAAATGTTGTCTGAAATTTTGAAATGGGTTTTCGATTAGAAAGGATTACCTATGCGCGGTTGTAATACTGATTATATTGCGGCATAATCCTATAATATTTCGGACTCGGCAGGATGTCAGTTTTTGAATGCACTGCTTTTTAATCTCCTGTAGAAAGCGTACTCGGTAAAAATGACGACTTATGAAGCATGCATTTTCACATTGATTTTGGATTGTCTTGCACATTCAAATATATTTTCCAGAAATCACGAACATAAATATGCTTTCTTTCAGTCGTTTTATTGAAAATCACGTCATCTTTATACTTTATACTCGAAGAAGGAGTATAAGTAGGCTTTAAAAAGTTTTCTAATTCCAGAATATTTTGGAGCCTGATCAGTCGTTGAATTAGCTCTTAGCGATTTCAGTCTACAAGGTGCGTGCGCTCCACGTAAAGAAATCCACCTATTCTCCTATGCCTTTAGAAGGATATCATATGGAGTCCATAAAATTTTGCAATAGACGCGGACTATGTTGTACTTTTCATGGGCAGCAGTGGTAAACGGGCAGGTAGAATGCTATATGCATAGATATTGCGCGGTCTAAAAAATCCCATAATTATAAACTTTTTTAAAACCGAATTATATTCCTTTTTTGAGCATAAAAATAAAGACGACATGATTTTCTATCAAGCGAATAAAAGAAAGCATAGTTATCTCCGCGGCTTAAATAAAATACATTTGAATTTGCAGTACCATCGAAAATCAATGTGAAAAATGCATTCAACATAGGTAAACATTTTTTTACCTAGTACGGTTTATATAGGAGATTAAAAAGCAGCGCATTCAAAAGCTGACATCCTGCCGAGTCCGAAATATTATGGGATTATGCCACAAGATAATCAGTATTACAACTGCGCCTAGGTAATCCTTCCTAATGAAAAACGCATTTCAGAATTTCAGTCAAGATTTCATGAGATCGGTCACTCACTGTATGTACGTTACCATCCACTACATTAGTCAAAAGGACAATGGTTGAACAGAAGTTCCTAAATGTATGACTAAACCCTCCTTTTTCTCCATGAAAACACCACAATCAATCTCAGGCAGGAGATATGAAGCCATCTTTACATGTGCATTGTCATCTACTGCCGGTATCGGGAGCCCTTACGCAGATCGCGTCGCTGTTCATTTAAGGCGACGTGATTCTTAACCGAATTCATCCGCTGTTCCCTGTAGCAGTTCATCAACAGCAGGACTCGCAGTAGCTTTCGGTATACGAGCAGCGATCGATTATTTGTGATTCTGTGAACTGGAGACTTTGAAATCTGTAATGCCAAAAATCGCTTGATTAAGGTGCCCTGCTTCTATTAATGGGCACGTGAGGTGACACTGTCTTTTCTCGCCCGAGGTCATGGTCTCATTTTTTTCGGTTGAACTCTTATAAGAAAACTGGCAGGATAGACTATGTAAGCCCACAGCAAAAACAAAGTACACTTATGCCTTGTAATATAGGAAGGATGTTGATATTAGCTTTGACTGTGGGACATGTAGACGAGGCAGTCACCGGAGTCTAAGAAAAGCATTGAGGAAAATCTAT